>JAYESA010001052.1:0-66991 GCA_036927795.1 Iris macrosiphon | reverse complement strand
AATCTAGCGCCCGATTGATAAAACTGATGTATTTTGATGTAGTATCATCCGATATATACTCGTTTTCACCATTCTAAGCCTGTTTTATGCATATTTCGGTTTGAATAACACATCTATACATGTTTTCATCATTGTACGCTTATTCCATTTCAGTTAGAATCACCCATCTGTACTCGGTTTCTTTATTGTATACTAAATCCAAACCCTATTTCGGTTATAAAAACTCATTTATAGTCGCTTTCACAAGTCTACGGGCATTTTGTACCACATTTCTGGTAGAAACACCCATCTATACTCGTTTTCATCATTGTACGCTCACTCTAAACCATATTTCGATTAGAATCATTCATTTGTACTCGTTTTTAAACAATCTATGAGAATTTGATACCTTACTTCGGTTAGAATCGATTTTATAAACTCATTTTCACTAATCTACGCCACTTTTTTTACCTTAAGTCGGTTAGAGTTACGTATCTATACTCGGTTTCACCGATCTTCGCTCATTCTAAACCATATTTCGGTTAGAATCTCCTATTTATACACGTTTTCATCATTGTACGCTCATTCTAAACAATATTTCAGTCACAATCACTCATCTATACTCATTTTCGGCATTGCTTGCTCATTCAACACCTTGAATCTCCTGTTTATACTCATATTTATCATTTCACGCTTGTTGTATACCATATTTCTATTTAAACACCAATCTATACTCGTTTCACCTATTCTAAGCCATATTTCGGTTATAATTACACATCTATACTCATTTTAACCATTATATATCTATTTTATACATATTTTGGTTAGAATCATCCATCTATACTGATTTTCATCATTGTAGGCTCATTCTAAATTATATTTCGGTTTCAATTATCCATATATACTTCTTTTCATCATTGTACGTTCATTTTAAGTCATATTTCAGTTTGAATCACCCATGTATCTTCGTTTTCATCATTTTATGCTCATTCTGCACCGTGTTTCAGTTAGAATAACTCATTTAAACTTGTTTTCACCAGTCTACGACCGTTATATACCATATTTCGTTTAGAATCCCCCACCTATACTGGTTTTTCAACAGTCTACGACCATTTTTATCATATTTCGATTAGAATTATCCATCTATACTCGTTTTGATCATTGTACGCTGATTCTAAACCATATTACAGTTAGAATCATTCATTTATACTTATTTTCACCAGTCCACGAGTATTTGGTACCTTATTTCTGTTAGACTTATTGCATCCATACTCGGTTTCTCCAATCTACACCCATTATAAACTATATTTTGATTAGAATCATCCATATATACTCGTTTTCACCATTCTAAGCCTGTTTTATACCATATTTCGGTTTGAATAACACATCTATACATATTTTCATCATTGTACGCTCATTCCATTTCAGTTAGAATCACCATCTGTACTTAGTTTCTTCATTGTATGCTAATTCCAAACCATATTTTGATTACAAAACTCATTTATAGTCGTTTTCACAAGGCTACGGGCATTTTGTACCACATTTTAGGTAAAAACACCCATCTATACTCGTTTTCATCATTGTACGCTCACTCTAAACCATATTTCGATTAGAATCATTCATTTGTACTCGTTGTTAACAATCTACGAGAATTTGATACCTTACTTCGGTTAGAATCGATTTTATTTCACTAATCTACGTCACTTTTTTTTACCTTATGTCGGTTAGAGTTACGCATTTATACTCGGTTTCACCGATCTTCGCTCATTAGAATCTCCCATTTATACACGTTTTCATCATTGTACGCTCATTCTAAATAATATTTCAGTCACAATCACCCATCTATACTCGTTTTCGGCATTGCTTGCTCATTCAACACCTCGAATCACCTATTTATACTCGTTTTTATTATTTTATGCTTATTGTATACCATATTTCTATTTAAACACCAATCTATACTCAGTTCACCTATTATAAGCCATATTTCGGTTAGAATTACACATCTATACTCGTTTTAACCATTCTATGCCTATTTATACCATATTTCAGTTAGAATCATTCATCTATACTAATTTTCATCATTGTACGCTCATTCTAAATTATATTTTGATTTCAATTACCCATATATACTTGTTTTCATCATTGTACGTTCATTTTAAGTCATATTTCAGTTTGAATCACCCTTGTATCTTCGTTTTCATTATTTTATGCTCAGTCTGCACCGTGTTTCAGTTAGAATAATTCATTTAGACTCGTTTTCACCAGTCTATGACCGTTATATACCATATTTGGGTTAGAATCACCCACCAATACTGGTTTTCAATAGTCTAAGACCATTTTTACCATATTTTGATTAGAATCACCCATCTATACTCGTTTTGATCATTGTACACTGATTCTAAACTATATTACAGTTAGAATCATTCATTTATACTTGCTTTCATCAGTCCACGAGTATTTGGTACCTTATTTTTATTAGACTTATTGCATCCATACTCGGTTTCTCCAGTCTAGACCCATTATAAACCATATTTTGATTAGAATCATCCATATATACTCGTTTTCACCATTCTAAGCCTGTTTTACGCCATATTTCGGTTTGAATAACTTATCTATACATGTTTTCATCATTGTACGCTCATTCCATTTTTGTTAGAATCACCCATCTGTACTCGGTTTCTTCATTGTATGCTAATTCCAAACCATATTTCGATTACAAAAACTTATTTATAGTCATTTTCACAAGTCTTCGGGCATTTTGTACCATATTTCAGGTAGAAACACCCATCTATACTCGTTTTTATCATTGTACGCTCACTCTAAACCATATTTCAATTAGAATCATTTATTTGTACTCGTTTTTAACAATCTACGAGAATTTGATACCTTACTTCGGTTAGAATCGATTTTATAAACTCATTTTTACTAATCTAGGCCACTTTTTTTTTACCTTAAGTCGGTTAGAGTTACGCATTTATACTCGGTTTCACCGATCTTCGGTCATTCTAAACCATATTTCGGTTAGAATCTCCCATTTATACACGTTTTCATCATTATACGCTCATTCTAAATAATATTTCAGTCACAATCACCCATCTATACTCGTTTTTGGCATTGCTTGCTCATTCAACACCTCGAATCACCAATTTATACTCGTTTTCATCATTTCATACTTATTGTATACCATATTTCTATTTAAACACCAATCTATACTCAGTTCACCTATTCTAAGCCATATTTCAGTTAGAATTACACATCTATACTCGTTTTTAACCATTCTATGCCTATTTTATACCATATTTCGGTTAGAATAATCCATCTATACTGATTTTTATCATTGTACGCTTATTCTAAATTATATTTCGGTTTTAATACCTGTATATACTTGTTTTCATTAATTTACGTTCATTTTAAGTCATATTTCAGTTTGAATCACCCATGTATCTTCGTTTTTATCATTTTATGCTCATTATGCACCTTGTTTCGGTTAGAATAACTCATTTATACTCGTTTTCATCAGTCTACGACCGTTATATGCCATATTTCGGTTATAATCAACCACCTATACTGGTTTTCAACAGTTTATGACCATTTTTACCATATTTCGATTAGAATCACCATCAATACTCGTTTTAATCATTGTACGCTGATTCTAAACCATATTTCTGTTAGAATCATTCATTTATACTTGTTTTCACCAGTCAACGAGCATTTGGTACCTTATTTCTGTTAGACTTATTGCATACATACTCGGTTTCTCCAATCTACACCTATTACAAACCATATTTTGATTAGAATCATCCATATATACTCGTTTTCACCATTCTAATCCTGTTTTATGCCATATTTCGGTTTGTTGATGGATAGAATACATCTATACAACCATTGTACGCTCATTCCATTTCAGTTAGAATCACCCATCTGTACTCGATTTCTTTATTGTATGCTAAATCCAAAACATATTTGGTTACAAAAACTCATTTATAGTCGTTTTCACAAGTCTACGGGCGTTTTGTACCACATTTCAAGTAGAAACACACATCTATACTCGTTTTCATTATTGTACACTCACTCTAAACCATATTTCAATTAGAATCATTCATTTGTACTCTTTTTTAACAATCTACGAGAATTTGATACTTACTTCGGTTAGAATCAATTTTATAAACTCATTTTCACTAATCTACGCTACTTTTATTTTTACCTTAAGCCGGTTAGAGTTATGCATCTATACTCGGTTTCACCGATCTTCGGTCATTCTAAACCATATTTCGGTTAGAATCTCCCATTTATACACGTTTCATCATTGTACACTCATTCTAAATAATATTTTAGTCACAATCACCCATATATACTCATTTTTGGCATTTCTTGCTCATTCAACAACTTGAATCGCCTGTTTATACTCATTTTCATTATTTCACGCTTATTGTATACCATATTTCTATTTAAACATCAATCTATACTCGGTTCACCTATTCTAAGCCATATTTTGGTTAGAATTACACATCTATTCTCGTTTTAACCATTATATGTCTATTTTATACCATATTTCGGTTAGAATCATCAATCTATACTAGTTTTCATCATTGTAGGCTCATTCTAAATTATATTTTGTTTTCAATTACCCATATATACTTGTTTTCATTATTATACGTTCATTTTAAGTCATATTTCAGTTTGAATCACCCATGTATCATTGTTTTTATCATTTTATGCTCATTCTGCACTGTGTTTTGATTAGAATAACTCATTTAGACTTGTTTTCACCAGTGTATGACCGTTATATACTATATTTCAGTTAGAATCACCCACTTATACTGGTTTTCAACAGTCTACGACCATTTTTACCATATTTCGATTAGAATTACCCATCTATACTCGTTTTGATCATTGTACGCTGATTCTAAACCATATTACAGTTAGAATCATTCATTTATACTTATTTTTACCAGTCCACGAGTATTTGGTACCTTATTTCTGTTAGAATTTTTGCATCCATACTCGGTTTCTCCAATCTACCCCCATTATATAGCATATTTTGATTAGAATCATTCATATATACTCGTTTTCACCATTCTAAGCCTGTTTTATGCCATATTTTGGTTTGAATAACACATCTATACATGTTTTTATTATTGTACGCTCATTTCATTTAAGTTAGAATCACCCATCTGTACTCGGTTTCTTCATTGTATGCTAATTCCAAACTATATTTCGTATACAAAAACTCATTTATAGTAGTTTTCACAAGTCTACGGGCATTTTGTACCATATTTCAGGTAGAAACACCCATCTATACTTGTTTTCATCATTGTACGCTCACTCTAAATCATATTTTGATTAGAATCATTCATTTGTACTCATTTTTAACAATCTATGAGAATTTGATACCTTACTTCGGTTCGAATCGATTTTATATACTCATTTCCACTAATCTACGCCATTTTTTTTTACCTTAAGTCGGTTAGAGTTACGCATCTATACTCAATTTTACCGATCTTCGGTCATTCTAAACTATATTTCGGTTAGAATCTCCCATTTATACACGTTTTTATCATTGTACGCTCATTCTAAACAATATTTTAGTCACAATCACCCATCTATACTCATTTTCGATATTGCTTGCTCATTCAACACCTTGAATCGCCTGTTTATACTCATTTTCATCATTTCATGCTTATTGTATACCATATTTCTATTTAAACACCAATCTATACTTGGTTCACCTATTCTAAGCCATATTTCGTTAGAATTACACATCTATACTCGTTTTAACCATTCTATATCTATTTTATACCATATTTCGGTTAGAATCATCTATCTATACTGGTTTTCATTATTATAGGCTCATTCTAAATTATATTTCAGTTTTAATTACCCATATATACTTGTTTTCATCATTGTACGTTCATTTTAAGTCATATTTCAGTTTGGATCACCCATGTATCTTCGTTTTCATCATTTTATGCTCATTCTGCACCGTGTTTCGGTTAGAATAACTCATTTAGACTTGTTTCCACCAGTTTACGACCGTTATATATCATATTTCGGTTAGAATCACCCACCTATACTGGTTTTCAACAGTCTACGACCATTTTTACCATATTTCGATTAGAATCATCCATCTATACTTGTTTAGATCATTGTACGCTGTCACGACCCGCACCCGGGGTAAGGGTACTAGTCGGAAACAACGCCCAGCCTACGCCGCAGAATCGGCGGTAGAACGCTGTCTAGAAAGTCTATTTAATATAATGAACCACCAAAAGATAGTGTACTCAATCACAGAACTAAGATAGAATGAACACGGATCAGATAAGAATAGAATAGTCATCAACTCATGAGTTTAAAATAATACATCAATGAGTCTGAAGAGTAACAAAATAAGCTGGAGACAAATCCAGTACAAAAGAATACTATCATACTACAAGCTACACTCCAGGGTCAACTGTTCAGTTGGGATAAGTCCCTCTTGAGCCAGGGTCTCCGAATCTAAACCCACAACATCTTGGGGTCCATAATAGGTAGGGTACTCCTCAGTGTCATCTGGAAAAATATATCCAGTCAGGAAAGGAGCAGAGTACATCTCTAACAGCAGTTATAATCCATGATAAAAACTATGTAATAGTAAATAGCTGTGGATAAACAAGATGCACAAAATAGATACAAGAGATATATAGACAATAAGGAAATACTGGAAAGAAATACAATAATGAACAATATGCCAATGAAACAATAATACTAATGACTAAGTGTGTGAGTACTAGCTTAACATGTGATCGGCTTGGGCAAGATACAATGCGGCCTGGCTAATCATACGTGCGGTGCATGATCAACACTATTCGCTTACCAATACTTTATTCAATAGGGATTTGATCACATATCTATACTAATACTCCCCACCCCCAACTGGTATAATAGATCCAACCATGGTATGCTATGGCACTAGATTCCCCAAGAAGATAGCTAGTCTCCCCGAGAATCGGTATCTGTACATGTACAAGATAACCAATGAAACAATACTTGCACCATATACACCATATACCAAGGAATAACATCTCATGACGAGATCCGGATATACCAATCCGTGTAACCATAGTGTCGAGAGAAACATGTAAATCTACACTAGATACAACGAACATAGAGGATATCATAAATGAGAAACTATCAGAGAATGTACTCGCCTGAAATCCAAAGAACAGTCTCACAGATGTCTGACTCGGTGCCTCGAAGACCTAGATATGGAATACCACATTAAAATAAGGTCCCGAAAAGAGAACAAGTCAAACTAGTCAACTCCTAGGTCAATAAATAAATTATAAGTCAAAAGTCAACTATGGTCAACTCTAAAGTCAACTAAAGTCAAACCAAGGTCAACCTCACAAGAAATCTATATAAATAATATAGAAATAAAATACAACAATTTAGGAATAAAAATTAGATCCTAAATCATACTCACACAAATTATACTAGTGTCACGACCCGCACCCGGGGTAAGGGTACTAGTCGGAAACAACGCCCAGCCTACGCCGTAGAATCGGCGGTAGAACGCTGTCTAGAAAATCTATCTAATATAATGAACCACCAATAATGATAGTATACTCTATCACAGAACTAAGATAGAATGAACACGAATCAGATAAGAATGGAATAGTCACCATACAACTCATGAGTTTAAAATAATACATCAATGAGTCTGAAGAACAACAAAATAAGCTGGAGACAAATCCAGTACAAAAGAATACTATCATACTACAAAGCTACACTCCAGGGTCAACTGTCTCAGTTGGGATAAGTCCCTCTTGAGCCAGGGTCTCTGAATCTAAACCCACAACATCCTGGGGTCCATAATAGGTAGGGTACTCCTCAGTGTCATCTGGAAAAATATATCCAGTCAGGAAAGGAGCAGAGTACATCTCTAACAGCAGTTCTAATCCATGATAAAAACTATGTAACAGTAAATAGCTGTGGATAAACAAGATACACAAAATAGATACAAGAGATATATATATAATAAAAAAATACTGGAAAGAAATACAATAATGAATAATATGCCAATGAAACAATAATACTAATGACTAAGTGTGTGAGTACTAGCTTAACATGTGATCGGCTTGGGCAAGATGCAATGCGGCCTGGCTAATCATACGTGCGGTGCATGATCAACACTATTCGCTTACCAATACTTTATTCAATAGGGATTTGATCACATATCTATACTAATACTCCCCACCCCCAACTGGTATAATAGATCCAACCACGGTATGCTATGGCACTAGATTCCCCAAGAAGAGAGCGACTCCTTCCGAAAATCGGTGTCTGTACATGTATAAGATAACCAATGAAACAATACTTGCACCATATACACCATATACCAAGGAATAACATCTCATGACGAGATCCGGATATACCAATCCGTGTAACCATAGTGTCAAAAAAAATATGTATATCTACACTAGATACAACGAACATAGAGGATATCATAAATGAGAAACTATCAGAGAATGTACTCGCCTGAAGTCCAAAGAACAGTCTCACAGATGTCTGACTCGGTACCTCGAAGACCTAGATATAGAATACCACATTAATACAAGGTCCCGGAAAGAGAACAAGTCAAACTAGTCAACTTCTAGGTCAATAAATAAATTCTAAGTCAAAAGTCAACTATTGTCAACTCTAAAGTCAACTAAAGTCAAACATGGTCAAACCAAGGTCAACCTCACAAGAAATCTATATAAATAATATAGAAATAAAATACAACAATTTAGGAATCAAAATTAGATCCCAATTGGTACCCACACAAAGTATAAATAATATACACTCTAATATATAGTATATACAAACCAATATTTATACAAATAAAATAATATATCACTACTAGTATTATACTACACAAAAGCACATATATATATACATATATATACAATTATAATATATAAAATATAATTTAAATCTGCCAATTTATCACTGAAACAGTGAACTGAAATACAAATATATAAAATAGACTTATAGTGACAGTCTGACTGTCACAGAAGAATTGTCACAGAAAAGCCGAATAATAAACCACTGCTGCCTCGGATTTGCTGACAGTTAAACTGTCGCAGAAAATTGTCACGAAAAATCGCTGTATTTTTCCGCCGCTGCATTTAATGACAGAACTGTCATTAAATGCCCAAAAGCTACAGCGGCTGCTGTATCCGACCGAATAATGACAGTTTTCAACTGTCATTAAACCCACTGTTACCAAAATTAAACTATATATATATAAATATATATATAAAAACATAAATATATAAAACAATATCTATATATATAAAATAATTAATATAAATATATACACTTATATTTATATACACATAAACTTACACATTTAAATACCAATATTTACAAAATACATGCACATATTAATGTACGTATTTTACATGGCTAGAAGCACACATAAAAATACATTCATTAATATACAAATAATTATATAATAATTATAAATAATATCATCACACATTTAAACACATAAATATATTTTACAAACCTTTATGTATAAAATATTTTATTAACATAAGTACATATATAATTGCATGCAAGAAAGCTACATATCTATATTTATACATCATATTAAAATACATAAAAATATAGATCTATGCTACAACATCATAATAAATACACTAAAATGAGTATATAATATCTATATATATTTACTAATTATAAATGAAGAATTTAAAGCATAAATAGTTAGATCTACACATAAACACACCAAATTAAAAAGTTTCACACCGTATCCCACTAGATCTAGGATACGCATGTGACACGAGTCCAACACACAACCAATTGTACCCCGAAGGACACAAACAAGTCACAAATAATATTTATAAATAAATCAAAGTGTCAAAAGTAGATCTATGTGTCCGTGTCAAAATACGACATGTTCAAAGCCCCGTGTCGGAGGAAAAACCCCCAAAATGACACGTATCACCAAATAGTTGGGATACGAAATACAGGTATCAAATTATGGACACGACACGAGCCCCAAACACAAAAACACATGTCCAATTGATCTATAGGATCAATTGACACACACAACAAAATATAAATTCGGAATTCCAACAAAATTGACACAAAAAGCACCATAACTTTCTCCATGGGTCTCCTATGAACACAAAACAAAGTCCTATGGGTAGTACATACATATAGGTTGATTTTACATGATTAAATCTCATATTTTGAAGCTATTTAAATAGGAAAAACTGAATTATACCTATTGGGAGATGGATTCCCAATGAAACCTCCAATTGAGATGAACTTGCTTCCAAATTGTAGATCCTTGCTCCTCTTTGTAGATCCTTGCTTCCTCCTTCTAGATCCTTGCTTCTCAACTTTCTAATGGTGAATTTGGAAGAATTTGGAATAAATTTGGTAGGAAATTGGAATGGGAATGAAAGGAATTTGGGAGTGGGGAATTCTAGATCTAGATTTGGAATGAGAATGAGAGGAGAGAGAAATTTTCCCCCTCTAATATAGGCCGGCCATGCCCCCTTCCCCAAGCAATTGTAAATTGTCCAATGTACCCCATGGGGCCTCTCATGAAGAAATAATTAAGGAAGGAAGCTTCTAGTCTAATCACTTAATTAATTTAATCCATCTCCTTAACCATGGGCTTTCTAAATGGGCCAAGTCTAACTATTTAATTCATGTTGGTCCATGGGTCCAAACTAAACTAGTTGGGTCCACTAATATAAGTCCAAAATAATTAAATAATATCTAACAACAATTAAATAATATAACAAAAATTATTTACCATGCACAAAATTTATTTAAATAGAAAATTACTAAAATATCCTTTTTCCTAAAATGTGGTAGTGACAAGTCTACCCTCCTTAAAATAATTTTGTCCTCGAAATTCAAAGACGAAAACTACCCCCAAAAAATCACAGAACAGAACTAAAGAATCACAACTAACTAATGAACAAAACATAACAATGAACAGAACATAACTAGAGAATTAACATACCTCAAGGTACAAACAAATATGGATAACGCTCTCGCATGTCATCCTCTCTCTCCCAGGTAGACTCCCCCGGAGAGTGATGCCTCTATGCGACACACACCAAAGGAATAGTCTGGTTCCTCAGCACCTTCTCTCTCCGATCCAGAATCTCAATTGGCTGCTCTGGATAGCTAAGAGTAGGGCCCACCTCTATCTCTGAGTGATCCAATACATGACTAGGATCTGCCACGTATCGTCTCAACTGCGACACATGAAACACGTTGTGCACTTCCTCCAATGCAGGTGGCAAGTCTAGTCTATAAGCAATTGCACCGACCCTCTCTAGAATAGTGAAAGGTCCGATGAATCGCGGACTAAGCTTTCCGCCTCCACCGAAGCGAATCGTGCCTCGTGTCAGAGAAATTCTCAGAAACACCAAACCACCCACCTAGAACAAAACACCATCTTAAGAACTTAATCTATAACAAACAAGAACAAGCACAAAATCTAAACTATACCTCAAACTCCAAAGGTCTCCGATGGCTATCGGCCCAATGCCGCTGTCTGTCCTGTGCCACTCGAAGTCTGTCTCTGATCAACTGAACCTTCTCTGCTGCATCCACAACCATCTCTGGCCCAAGCAAAACTCTCTCTCCAACATCGTCCCAAGACAAAGGAGTACGACACCTCCGACCATATAGAGCTTCAAAAGGTGACATCTCTATACTGGCCTGGTAATTATTGTTGTAAGCAAACTCTACCAAATGGAGATGGTCCTCCCAAGAACCCCCAAAATCTAGTACACAAGTGCGCAACATATCCTCGAGAGTCTGGATAGTTCGCTCAGACTGCCCATCTGTCTGGGGATGATATGCAGTACTGAACCTGAGCTGAGAGCCCAAACTCTCCTGCAAACTCCTCCAGAAATGAGAAGTGAAACGACTATCCCGATCTGAGACTATGCTGACGGGAACTCCGTGTATCCTAACGATCTGTCTCACATACTTCTCTGCCAGCTTCTCCGTAGACAAACCCACCATAAAAGGCAAAAAGTGGGCCGACTTGGTCAACCTATCAACAATGACCCAAATCGCGTCTTTCCCTCCTGGAGATCGTGGAAGTCCGGACACAAAATCTATAGTAATGTGTTCCCACTTCCACTCTGGAATGGGTAATGGCTGAAGTAACCCTCATGGCCTCTGCCTCTCGGCTTTCACCTGCTGGCACACTAAGCATCTGGATACAAACTGTGCCACTTCCCTCTTCATGCCATACCACCACACACTCTCTCGCATATCCCGATACATCTTGTTAACACCTGGATGTATGGAATACTGAGAGCGATGCGCTTCCTGCAACACCTCCTCGCGCAACTCCCCACTAGGCACACACAATATAACTCTATGCCTCAAAGATCCATCCTCTGCAATAGTGAAATCATCCTCCAATCCTGCTCTCACCTGGGCTTTGATACTCCTCAAAGATACATCATCATACTGTGCTGCCTTAATCCTGTCCATCAAATCTGAGTGTATCTGTAATCCCCACATCTGTATAGCACACCCAGGAACAATCACCTCAATGCCCAAGCTCTCCAAGTCCTCCAACAAATATCGATCCTGCGTTAAGAACATAGCTACCGGATACCTGCTCAAAGCATCGACAACTACATTGGCTTTCACAGGATGATATTATAAAGAGATATCAAAATCCTTCATTAGTTCCAACTATCGACGCTGCCTCATGTTCAACTCCTTCTGCGTGAAAACGTACTTCAAGCTTTTGTGGTCTGTGAAGATCTCCACACGCTCTCCGTACAAATAATGTTTCCACAACTTCAGGGCGAATATGACAGCTACCAACTCCAAATCATGGGTAGGATAATTCTTTTCATGAGGACGCAATTGCCTGGATGCATAGGCAATCACTTTCTCATGCTGCTGAAGAACACAACCTAAACCCTTTCCCGATGCATCACTATAAATAGTGAAACCTCCGGACCCTGATGGCAACGTCAAAATAGGAGCAGACGTCAACCTCTTCTTTAACTCTTCAAAAGCAACCTGGCAATCCTCCGTCCAAACAAACTCCACATCCTTCCTTGTGAGTCTGGTCATCGGCTCGGCAATCCTCGAAAAATCTTGCACAAACTTCTTGTAGTAGCCTGCCAATCCCAAGAAACTCCTGATCTCTGCTACCGAACTCGGAGTCTTCCAAGATTCCACTGCTGAAATCTTCTTCGGATCTACTGAAATACCATCACCAGTCACAACATGCCCCAAGAATTCCACCTTGTCCAAGAAAAACTCACATTTAGACAACTTCCCATAAAGCTTCTCCTTCCTCAGCATATCCAACACAATCCTCAAATGCTCCTCATGCTCCTCCGGTGTCCTCGAGTATATGAGTATGTCGTCGATGAACACCACCACGAACTTGTCAAGGTACTGGTGGAACACTTTGTTTATCAAGTTCATAAATACTGCCGGTGCATTAGTCAAACCAAACGGCATTACCATAAACTCGTACTGACCATACCGAGTTCTAAAAGCAGTCTTCGGTATGTCCTCCGGCTTCATCTTCACTTGATGGTAGCCTGATCTCAAATCTATCTTAGAAAACACCTTCGCACCACTCAACTGATTAAACAGATCATCTATCCGTGGTAAAGGATACTTATTCTTGATAGTGAGATTATTTAAAGCCCTGTAATCAATGCACATGCGCACCGATCCATCCTTCTTCGGTACAAACAATACCGGGGCTCCCCATAGTGAAGAACTCGATCTGATAAACCCCTTATCCTGCAATTCGTCCACCTGCTTCTTCAACTCGACCAGCTCGCTGTTGTTTACTCTATAGATATGCTGCAAAATTGGTTCTGCACCTGGCACCAAATCTATAGAAAATTCAACATCTCGATCTGGTGGCAATCTTGGCAATTCCTCAGGAAACACATCCAAGAATTCTGCTATCAACGGATGCGACAACTCCTTGTCTTCCACCATAGCTCCACAAATAATGCCTTCTCCCTGCTCCGCAGCTCCTCTAGCAAACTCGAACTCTGGCTCTTCTAGCGAACCAAATAAAACTCTACCTCCTCTACAGTCTATGCTAGCACGGTGCCTACTCAATCAATCCATCCCGAGTACAATATCGTAGCTCGGAAGTGGCATTACAAGTAGACACGCACTCAACTCCCGGCCTCCCAGAGTAACTCTTCGATCCTTGCAAATATCATTAACCAGGATAATGCCTCCCCCGGTCATGATCTTGCAAGTCCTAAGCAAAGACTCAGCTACCAAACCATGCTTCAGAGCAAAAGAAACAGATACAAAACTATGGGAAGCACCACTATCAAACAAAGTTAAAGCTGGAATGGAATCAAGAAGAATAGAACCTGCGATGACATCTCCGGTGGTTCCTCCTCTTCGACGGTCATAGCAAACGCTCGTCCCTGTCGAGCACCTCCCTGCTGTTGATGCTGGACAAAACGCTGCTGCTGTGTCGGAAGCGGTTCCCTCGGCTGTTCTGCAGGTGGTCTCGTCTGTGTCCTCGGAGCTGGAGCTGCTCCTTGAACTGCACGACGAGGACACTCCCTCGATTGATGCCCTTCAGTACCATAATATAAACAAACTCCTAGCCTCCTCCTGCAAACTTCCCAAATATGGCCGGGCTTCTTGCAGAAGTTGCATGGAGCTTGCTGTAACTGTCTCTGCTGCTGAGGTGCCTGGTGAAAAGGTGCTCTAGCTGGAGTCTGGTTCTGCTGTGGCTGCTGAAAAGGTCTGGACTGGAAATAAGGACGTTTGGCAGATACTGCACTGCCGTTGGCCCCCAGAAAAGAATTACGGTCTCTCTTGGTCTTCAAACCCAGATCCCGCTCAACCTTGCATGCCTCCGCAAGTATCTCCGAGTATGTCTCATAAAAAGACGGAATGAGAATCAATATGGCACAAGATGTAAGACATCAAGGAAAGGACAGTTTAAGGGATCAAGTATCAATGTCAAAGGAGAATAGTTGAATCAAAAGAATTTTCCTAGATATGATTGAGTATCTCAGCCTATTCCCTATATCTTATTGCAGGCTCGTAGTAGTACAACTAAGTTGTCGCACTACCACGACATCACATACTTGTGAAGCTTGACCTGCATGGGCCACCATCAAAAACGTGTCACGACCCGCACCCGGGGTAAGGGTACTAGTCGGAAACAACGCCCAGCCTACGCCGCAGAATCGGCGGTAGAACGCTGTCTAGATAATCTATCTAATATAATGAACCACCAATAATGATAGTATACTCAATCACAGAACTAAGATAGAATAAACATGAATCAGATAAGAATGGAATAGTCACCATACAACTCATGAGTTTAAAATAATATATCAATGAGTCTGAAGAGCAACAAAATAAGCTGGAGACAAATCCAGTACAAAAGAATACTATCATACTACAAAGCTACACTCCAGGGTCAACTGTCTCAGTTGGGATAAGTCCCTCTTAAGCCAGGGTCGCTGAATCTAAACCCACAACATCCTGGGGTCCATAATAGGTAGGGTACTCCTCAGTGTCATCTGGAAAAATATATCCAGTCAGGAAAGGAGCAGAGTACATCTCTAACAGCAGTTCTAATCCATGATAAAAACTATGTAACAGTAAATAGCTGTGGATAAACAAGATGCACAAAATAGATACAAGAGATATATATATAATAAGAAAATACTGGAAAGAAATACAATAATGAACAATATGCCAATGAAACAATAATACTAATGACTAAGTGTGTGAGTACTAGCTTAACATGTGATCGGCTTGGGCAAGATGCAATGCGGCCTGGCTAATCATACGTGCGGTGCATGATCAACACTATTCGCTTACCAATACTTTATTCAATAGGAATTTGATCACATATCTATACTAATACTCCCCACCCCCAACTGGTATAATAGATCCAACCACGGTATGCTATGGCACTAGATTCCCCAAGAAGAGAGCAACTCCTCCCGAAAATCGGTGTCTGTACATGTACAAGATAACCAATGAAACAATACTTGCACCATATACACCATATACCAAGGAATAATATCTCATGACGAGATCCGGATATACCAATCCGTGTAACCATAGTGTCAAGAGAAACATGTATATCTACACTAGATACAACGAACATAGAGGATATCATAAATGAGAAACTATCAGAGAATGTACTCGCCTGAAGTCCAAAGAACAGTCTCACAGATGTCTGACTCGGTACCTCGAAGACCTAGATATAGAATATCACATTAATACAAGGTCCCGGAAAGAGAACAAGTCAAACTAGTCAACTTCTAGGTCAATAAATAAATTCTAAGTCAAAAGTCAACTATGGTCAAATCTAAAGTCAACTAAAGTCAAACATGGTCAAACCAAGGTCAACCTCACAAGAAATCTATATAAATAATATAGAAATAAAATACAACAATTTAGGAATCAAAATTAGATCCCAATTGGTACCCACACAAAGTATAAATAATATACACTCTAATATAAAGTATATACAAACCAATATTTATACAAATAAAATAATATATCACTACTAGTATTATACTACACAAAAGCACATATATATACATATATATATATACAATTATAATATATAAAATATAATTTAAATCTGCCAATTTATCACTGAAACAGTGAACTGAAATACAAATATATAAAATAGACTTATAGTGACAGTCTGACTGTCACAGAAGAATTGTCACAGAAAAGCCGAATAATAAACCACTGCTGCCTCGGATTTGCTGACAGTTAAACTGTCGCAGAAAACTGTCACGAAAAATTGCTGCATTTTCCCGCCGCTACATTTAATGACAGAACTGTCATTAAATGCCCAAAAGCTACAGCGGCTGCTGTATCCGACCGAATAATGACAGTTTTCAACTGTCATTAAACCCACTGTTACCAAAATTAAACTATATATATAAATATATATATAAAAACATAAATATATAAAACAATATCTATATATATAAAATAATTAATATAAATATATACACTTATATTTATATACACATAAACTTACACATTTAAATACCAATATTTACAAAATACATGCACATATTAATGTACGTATTTTACATGGCTAGAAGCACACATAAAAATACATTCATTAATATACAAATAATTATATAATAATTATAAATAATATAATCACACATTTAAACACATAAATATATTTTACAAACCTTTATGTATAAAATATTTTATTAACATAAGTACATATATAATTGCATGCAAGAAAGCTACATATCTATATTTATACATCATATTAAAATACATAAAAATATAGATCTATGCTACAACATCCTAATAAATACACTAAAATGAGTATATAATATCTATATATATTTACTAATTATAAATGAAGAATTTAAAACATAAATAGTTAGATCTACACATAAACACATCAAATTGGAAAGTTTCACACCGTATCCCACTAGATCTAGGATACGCATGTGACACGAGTCCAACACACAACCAATTGTACCCCGAAGGACACAAACAAGTCACAAATAATATTTATGAATAAATCAAAGTGTCAAAAGTAGATCTATGTGTCCGTGTCAAAATACGACATGTTCAAAGCCCCGTGTCGGAGGAAAAACCCCCAAAATGACACGTATCACCAAATAGTTGGGATACGAACCACAGGTATCAAATTATGGACACGACACTAGCCCCAAACACAAAAATACATGCCCAATTGATCTATAGGATCAATTGACACACACAACAAAATATAAATTCGGAATTCCAACAAAATTGACACAAAAAGTACCATAACTTTCTCCATGGGTCTCCTATGAACACAAAACAAAGTCCTATGGGTAGTACATACATATAGGTTGATTTTACATGATTAAATCTCAGATTTTAAAGCTATTTAAATGGGAAAAACTGAATTATACCTATTGGGAGATGGATTCCCAATGAAACCTCCAATTGAGATGAACTTGCTTCCAAATTGTAGATCCTTGCTCCTCTTTGTAGATCCTTGCTTTCTCCTTCTAGATCCTTACTTCTCAACTTTCTAATGGTGAACTTGGAAGAATTTGGAATGAATTTGGTAGGAAATTGGAATGGGAATGAAAGGAATTTGGGAGTGGGGAATTCTAGATCTAGATTTGGAATGAGAATGAGAGGTGAGAGAAAATTTCCCCCTCTAATATAGGCCGGCCAGGCCCCCTTCCCCAAGCAATTATAAATTGTCCAATGTACCCCTTGGGGCCTCTCATGAAGAAATAATTAAGGAAGAAAGCTTCTAGTATAATCACTTAATTAATTTAATCCATCTCCTTAACCATGGGCTTTCTAAATGGGCCAAGTCTAACTATTTAATTCATGTTGGTCCATGGGTCCAAACTAAACTAGTTGGGTCCACTAATATAAGTCCAAAGTAATTAAATAACATCTAACAATAATTAAATAATACAACAAAAATTATTTACCATGCACAAAATTTATTTAAATAGGAAATTACTAAAATACCCTTTTTCCTAAAATGTGGTAGTGACAACTAATAATACATACTCTAATATAATATATAAACAACCAATATTTATACAAATAAAATAATATATTATTACAAATATTATACCTCACAAAATACATATATACACACATATATATATATATACAATAATAATATATAAAATATAATTTAAAACTGCCAAAGCGTCACTGAAAACAGGGAGTTAAAAATATAATTTAATTAAAACAGCTTATAGTGACAGTCTCAACTGTCACAGAAAACGTCGCAAAAGCCACTGTGTAATAAAACCCACTACTGCTGCAATGGTGACAGTTAATCAACTGTCACCGAAAACTGTCGCCACTGCTGCTAAGATCCCGCCTGCATCATTAATGACAGAACTGTTATTAATGCACAGTGGGCTACAGCGGCTGCTGCTGACCCGCCTATTTAGCGACAGTTTCACTGTCACAAACCCACTGTCACTAAAACACAGAAATATATATATATATAAATATATATATATGCAATAATAATCACAATACATATATATAAATAAATAAATATATACTTATATATATATGCACATATAAACTTATAATTAAATACCAATAGTTACAACACATGCACATATTAATGTTCATATTTTACATGGCTAGAAGCACACCTAAAATATATGCATTAATATACAAATAATTACATAATAATTATAAATAATATAATTACACAATTAAACACATAAATATATTTTATAAAATATTTATGTATAATTTATACTATTAACATAAGTACATATATAATTACATGCAAGAAAGCTACATATTATATTTGTACATCATATTAGCACACACAAAAATATATAGATCTATGCTACAATAATTACTATAATAAATACATAAAATAAATATATAATATCTATATATATTTACTAATTATAATTGAAGAATTTAAACCATACATAATTAGATCTATTCAAAAATCCACACAATTGGAGAGTATCACACCGTATCCCACTAGATCTAGGATACACATGTGACAAGAGTCCAACACACAACCAATTGCACCCCGAAGGATACAAACAAATCACAAATAATATTTATGAATAAATCAAAGTGTCAAAAGTAGATCTATGTGTCCGTGTCAAAATACGACATGTTCAAAGTCCCGTGTCGGAGGGAAAACCCCCAAAATGACACGTATCACCAAATAGTTGGGATACGAACCACATGTACCAAATTATGGACACGACACTAGTCCCAAACACATAAGCTCATGTCCAATTGATCTATAGGATCAATTGACACACACAACAAAATGTAAATTCGGAATTCCAACAAAATTAACACAAAAAGCACCATAACTTTCTCCATGGGTCTCCTATGAACACAAAACAAAGTCCTATGGGTAGTATATACATATAGGTTGATTTTACATGATTAAATCTCAGATTTAGAAGCTATTTAAATGGGAAAATCTGAATTATACCTATTGGGAGATGGATTCCCAATGAAACCTCCAATTGAGAAGAACTTACTTCCAAATTGTAGATCCTTGCTCCTCTTTGTAGATCCTTGCTTCCTTCTTCTAGATCCTTGCTTCCTCCTTCTCTAATGGTGAATTGGGAAGAATTTGGAATGAATTTGGTGGGGAATTGGAATGGGAATGGAGGGAATTTGGGAGTGGAAATTATAGATCTAGATTTGGAATGAGAATGAGAGGAGAGAGAAATTTCCCCCCTCTTTTAATAGGCCGGCCTTGCCCCTCTCCCAAGCAATTGTAAAATGTCCAATGTACCCCTTGGGGCCTCTCATGAAGAAATAATTAAGGAAGGAAGCTTCTAGTCTAATCACTTAATTAATTTAATCCATCTCCTTAACTATGGGCTTTCTAAATGGGCCAAATCTAACTATTTAATTCATGTTGGTCCATGGGTCCAAACTACACTAGTTGGGTCCACTAAAATAAGTCCAAAATAATTAAATAACATCCAACAACAATTAAATAATACAACAAAAATTATTTACCATGCACAATATTTATTTAAATAGGAAATTACTAAAATACCCTTTTTCCTAAAATATGGTAGTGACAAGTCTACCCTCCTTAAAATAATTTCGTCCTCGAAATTCAAAGACGAAAACTACCCCCAGAAAAACATAGAACAGAACTAAAGAATCACAACTAACTAATGAACAGAACATAACAATGAACAGAACATAACTAGAAATAACATACCTCAAGGTACAAACAAATATGGATAACGCTCTCGCATGTCATCCTCTCTCTCCCAGGTAGACTCTCCCGGAGAGTGATGCCTCCATGCGACGCGCACCAAAGGAATAGTTTGGTTCCTCAGCACCTTCTCTCTCCGATCCAGAATCTCAACTGGCTGCTCTGGATAGCTAAGAGTAGGGCCCACCTCTATCTCTGAGTGATCCAATACATGACTAAGATCTGCGACGTATCATCTCAACTGCGACACATGAAACACGTTGTGCACTCCCTCCAATGCAGGTGGCAAGTCTAGTCTATAAGCAACTGTACCGACCCTCTCTAGAATAGTGAAAGGTCCGATGAATCGCGGACTAAGCTTTCCGCCTCCACCGAAGCGAATCGTGCCTCGTGTCGGAGAAATCCTCAGAAACACCAAACCACCCACCTCAAACTCCAAAGGTCTCCAATGGCTATCGGACCAATGCCGCTGTCTGTCCTGCGCCACTCGAAGTCTGTCTCTGATCAAATGAACCTTCTCCGCTGCATCCACAACCATCTCTGGCCCAAGCAAAATTCTCTCTCCAACATCGTCCCAAGACAAAGGAGTACGACACCTCCGACCATATAGAGCTTCAAAAGGTGACATCTCTATACTGGCCTGGTAACTGTTGTTGTAAGCAAACTCTACCAAATGGAGATGGTCCTCCCAAGAACCCCCAAAATCTAGTACACAAGTGTGCAACATATCCTCGAGAGTCTGGATAGTCCTCTCTGACTGCCCATCTGTCTGGGGATGATATGCAGTACTGAACTTGAGTTGAGTGCCCAAACTCTCCTGCAAACTCCTCCAGAAATGAGAAGTGAAACGACTATCCCGATCTGAGACTATGCTGATGGGAACTCCATGTATCCTAACGATCTGCCTCACATACATCTCTGCCAGCTTCTCCGTAGACAAACCCACCTTGAAAGGCAAAAAGTGGGCCAACTTGGTCAATCTATCAACAATGACCCAAATCGCGTCTTTTCCTCCTGGAGATCGTGGAAGTCCGGACACAAAATCCATAGTAATGTGTTCCCACTTCCACTCTAGAATGGGTAATGGCTGAAGTAACCCTCCTGGCCTCTGCCTCTCGGCTTTCACCTGCTGGCACACTAAGCATCTGGATACAAACTGTGCCACTTCCC
Source organism: Iris macrosiphon (assembly GCA_036927795.1). NCBI lineage: Eukaryota > Viridiplantae > Streptophyta > Magnoliopsida > Asparagales > Iridaceae > Iris > Iris macrosiphon. The sequence goes on along the minus strand of JAYESA010001052.1, from coordinate 45,114 downwards.
TCTTCATGCCATACCACCACACACTCTCTCGCATATCCCGATACATCTTGTTAGCACCTGGATGTATGGAATACTGAGAGCGATGCGCTTCCTGTAATACCTCCTCGCGCAACTCTCCACTAGGCACACACAATCTAACTCCATGCCTCAAGGATCCATCCTCTACAATAGTGAAATCATCCTCCAATCCTGCTCTCACCTGAGCTCTAATACTCCTCAAAGATACATCATCATACTGTGCTGCCTTGATCCTGTCCATCAAATCTGAGTGTATCTGCAATCCCCACATCTGCATAGCACACCCAGGAACAATCACCTCAATGCCCAAGCTCTCCAAGTCTTCCAACAGATATCGATCCTGCGTCAAGAACATAGCTACCGGATACCTGCTCAAAGCATCGGCAACTATATTGGCTTTCCCAGGATGATATTGTAAAGAGATATCAAAATCCTTCATCAGTTCCAACCACCGACGCTGCCTCATGTTCAACTCCTTCTGCGTGAAAACGTACTTCAAGCTTTTGTGGTCTGTGAAGATCTCCACACGCTCTCCGTACAAATAATATTTCCATAACTTCAGGGCGAATATGACAGCTGCCAACTCCAAATCATGGGTAGGATAGTTCTTTTCATGAGGACGTAATTGCCTAGATGCATAGGCAATCACTTTCCCATGCTGCTGAAGAATACAACCTAAACCCTTCCCCGATGCATCACTATAAATAGTGAAACCTCCGGACCCTGATGGCAACGTCAAAATAGGAGCAGATGTCAACCTCTTCTTCAACTCCTCAAAAGCAACCTGACAATCCTCCGTCCAAACAAACTCCACATCCTTCCTTGTGAGTCTGGTCATCGGCTCGGCAATCCTCGAAAAATCTTGCACAAACTTCCTGTAATAGCCTGCCAATCCCAAGAAACTCCTGATCTCTGCTACCGAACTCGGAGTCTTCCAAGATTTCACTGCTGAAATCTTCTTCGGATCCACTGAAATACCATCACCAGTCACAACATGCCCCAAGAATTCTACTTTGTCCAAGAAAAACTCACATTTGGACAACTTTCCATACAGCTTCTCCTTCCTCAGCACATCCAACACAATCCTCAAATGCTCCTCATGCTCCTCCGGTGTCCTCGAGTATATGAGTATGTCGTCGATGAACACCACCACGAACTTGTCAAGGTACTGGTGGAACACCTTGTTCATCAAGTTCATAAATACCGCCGGTGCATTAGTCAAACCAAACGGCATCACCATAAACTCGTACTGACCATATACCGAGTTCTAAAAGCAGTCTTCGGTATGTCCTCCGGCTTCACCTTCACTTGATGGTAGCCTGATCTCAAATCTATCTTAGAAAACACCTTCGCACCACTCAACAGATCATCAATCCGTGGCAAAGGATACTTATTCTTGATAGTGAGATTATTCAAAGCCCTGTAATCAATGCACATACGCACCGATCTATCCTTCTTCGGTACAAACAATACCGGAGCTCCCCATGGTGAAGAACTCGATCTGATAAACCCCTTATCCTGTAATTCGTCCACCTGCTTCTTCAACTCGACCAGCTCGCTGTTGTTTACTCTATAGACATGTTGCGAAATTGGTTCTGCACCTGGCACCAAGTCTATAGAAAATTCAACATCTCGATCTGGTGGCAATCCTGGCAATTCCTCAGGAAACACATCCAAGAATTCTGCTATCAACGGATGTGGCAACTCCTTGTCTTCCACCATAGCTCCACAAATAATGCCTTCGTCCTGCTCCGCAGCTCCTCTAGTAAACTCGAACTCTGGCTCTCCTGGCAGACCAAACAAAACTCTACCTCCTCTACAGTCTATGCTAGCACGGTGCCTACTCAACCAATCCATCCCAAGTACAATGTCATAGCTTGGAAGTGGCATTACAAGTAGACACGTACTCAACTCCCGGCCTCCCAGAGTAACTCTCCGATCCTTGCAAATATCATTAACCAGGATAATGCCTCCCCCGGTCATGATCTTGCAAGTCCTAAGCAAAGACTCAGCTACCAAACCATGCTTCAGAGCAAAAGAAACAGATACAAAACTATGGAAAGCACCACTATCAAACAAAGCTAAAGCTGGAATGGAATCAAGAAGAATAGAACCTGTGATGACATCTCCTGTGGGTTCCTCCTCTTCGACGGTCATAGCAAACGCTCGTCCCTGCCGAGCACCTCCCTGCTGTTGATGCTGGACAAAACGCTGCTGCTGTGTCGGAAGCGGTCCCCTCGGCTGTGCTACAGGTGGTCTCGTCTGTGTCCTCGGAGCTGGAGCTGCTCCTTGAACTGCACGACGAGGACACTCCCTCGATTGATGCCCTTCAGTACCATAATACAAACAAACTCCTAGCCTCCTCTTGCAAACTTCCCAGATGTGGCCGGGCTTCTTGCAGAAGTTGCATGGGGCCTGCTGTAACTGCCTCTCCTGCTGAGGTGCCTGGTGAAAAGGTGCTCTAGCTGGAGTCTGGTTCTGCTGTGGCTGCTGGAAAGGTCTGAACTGGAAATGAGGACGTTTTGCAGATACTGCACTGCCGTTGGCCCCCAGAAAAGAATTACGGTCTCTCTTGGTCTTCAAACCCAGATCCCGCTCAACCTTGCGTGCCTCCGCAAGTATCTCCGAGTATGTCTCATAAAAAGACGGAATGAGAATCTTTACCTCCCAGTTTAGACCCTCTCGGAAACGAATAGCTCGAACCTCCGGCTCCCTCACCAAGTACTCTGCAAATCGGCTCAGCCTACCGAACTCCGCAGCGTATTCCTCCACAGACATGCTTCCCTGAATGAGACTCTCAAATTGTCTCCCCAAGTCAAGCCTGTCTATCCGAGCGAAAAACTTCTTCTTGAAAAGGTCCTTGAATACCTCCCAAGATTGTCCTGCGTCAACTAGAACCGGCTCATTCCTGAACCAAGTGCGAGCGACGTCGAACAGTTGAAGTCCTACCGCCTCAATCTTCAGATCTTCAGAAAGACGGGACACCCTCATAAGACGCTCAATGTCCTCGAGCCAATCATCAGCATAGACGATGCCCTCCGTCCCTTTGAAAACCCTAGGCTCCAGTTTCTTGAAGTCCTGAATGTTGCCTGGCCGAAGCTGGGCAACTTGAGGAACAACCTGCTGCTGGATCGGAACTCCTCTCTCAACTACAGCACGAGCAAGCTGATGAGCACTCTCGATGCCCTGCCGTAGAACGTCGGTCTGTCTCTGATGTGCCTCTGACTGAGCCCTCTGTGCCTCGAGCATCTCACGAAATAGTGTAAACATCTGTGACGCCTCTGCTGGCACAGGAGGTGGAGGTGGAAGCCCCTCAGATACAGCTGGCACAGTCCTCTGAGTAGGTGGTGGACCTCCGAAAGCAGCTGACACTCCAATCACCGGAGAAGTGACTGGTGCAGGCCCTCGGGATATCGCAGACCTCTCAGAAGCTGCTCTCCCCTGCTGTGATCTAGTCTTAGGCGGCATCCTGAGACAAAGCGAAAGAAAGAATCAATATGGCACAAGATGTAAGACATCAAGGAAAGGACAGTTTTAGAGATCAAGTATCAATGTCAAAGGAGAATAGTTGAATCAAAAGAATTTTCCTAGATGTGATTGAGTATCTCAGCCTATATCCTATATCCTATTACAGGCTCGCAGTAGTACAACTAAGTTGTCGCACTACCACGACATCACATACTTGTGAAGCTGGACCTGCATGGGCCACCACCAAAAATGTGTCACGATCCGCACCCGGGGTAAGGGTACTAGTCGGAAACAACGCCCAGCCTACGCCGCAGAATCGGCGGTAGAACGCTGTCTAGAAAGTCTATCTAATATAATGAACCACCAAAAGATAGTGTACTCAATCACAGAACTAAGATAGAATGAACACGGATCAGATAAGAATAGAATAGTTATCAACTCATGAGTTTAAAATAATACATCAATGAGTCTGAAGAGTAACAAAAATAAGCTGGAGACAAATCCAGTACAAAAGAATACTATCATACTACAAGCTACACTCCAGGGTCAACTGTCTCAGTTGGGATAAGTCCCTCTTGAGCCAGGATCTCCGAATCTAAACCTACAATATCCTGGGGTCCATAATAGGTAGGGTACTCCTCAGTGTCATCTGGAAAAATATATCCAGTCAGGAAAGGAGCAGAGTACATCTCTAACAGCAGTTATAATCCATGATAAAAACTATGTAATAGTAAATAGCTGTGGATAAACAAGATGCACAAAATAGATACAAGAGATATATAGACAATAAAGAAATACTGGAAAGAAATACAATAATGAACAATATGCCAATGAAATAATAATACTAATGACTAAGTGTGTGAGTACTAGCTTAACATGTGATCGGCTTGGGCAAGATACAATGCGGCCTGGCTAATCATACGTGCGGTGCATGATCAACACTATTCGCTTACCAATACTTTATTCAATAGGGATTTGATCACATATCTATACTAATACTCCCCACCCCCAACTGGTATAATAGATCCAACCACGGTATGCTATGGCACTAGATTCCCCAAGAAGATAGCTAGTCTCCACGAGAATCGGTGTCTGTACATGTACAAGATAACCAATGAAACAATACTTGCACCATATACACCATATACCAAGGAATAACATCTCATGACGAGATCCGGATATACCAATCCGTGTAACCATAGTGTCGAGAGAAATATGTAAATCTACACTAGATACAACGAACATAGAGGATATCATAAATGAGAAACTATCAGAGAATGTACTCGCCTGAAATCCAAAGAACAGTCTCACAGATGTCTGACTCGGTGCCTCGAAGACCTAGATATGGAATACCACATTAAACAAGGTCCCGGAAAGAGAACAAGTCAAACTAGTCAACTCCTAGGTCAATAAATAAATTCTAAGTCAAAAGTCAACTATGGTCAACTCTAAAGTCAACTAAAGTCAAACCAAGGTCAACCTCACAAGAAATCTATATAAATAATATAGAAATAAAATACAACAATTTAGGAATAAAAATTAGATCCCAAATCATACTCACACAAAGTATACTAATAATACAAATAATACATACTCTAATATAATATATAAACAACCAATATTTATACAAATAAAATAATATATTATTACAAATATTATACCTCACAAAACACATATATACACACATATATATATATACAATAATAATATATAAAATATAATTTAAAACTGCCAAAGCGTCACTGAAAACAGGGAGTTAAAAATATAATTTAATTAAAACAGCTTATAGTGACAGTCTCAACTGTCACAGAAAACGTCGCAAAAGCCACTGTGTAATAAAACCCACTACTGCTGCAATGGTGACAGTTAATCAACTGTCACCGAAAACCGTCGCCACTGCTGCTAAGATCCCGCCTGCAGCATTAATGACAGAACTGTTATTAATGCACAGTGGGCTACAGCGGCTGCTGCTGACCCGCCTATTTAGCGACAGTTTCACTGTCACAAACCCACTGTCACTAAAACACAGAAATATATATATATATAAATATATATATGCAATAATAATCACAATACATATATATAAATAAATAATTACATACTTATATATATATGCACATATAAACTTATAATTAAATACCAATAGTTACAACACATGCACATATTAATGTTCATATTTTACATGGCTAGAAGCACACCTAAAATATATACATTAATATACAAATAATTACATAATAATTATAAATAATATAATTACACAATTAAACACATAAATATATTTTATAAAATATTTATGTATAATTTATACTATTAACATAAGTACATATATAATTACATGCAAGAAAGCTACATATTATATTTGTACATCATATTAGCACACACAAAAATATATAGATCTATGCTACAATAATTACTATAATAAATACACAAAATAAATATATAATATCTATATATATTTACTAATTATAATTGAAGAATTTAAACCATACATAATTAGATCTATTCAAAAATCCACACAATTGGAGAGTATCACACCGTTATCCCACTAGATCTAGGATACGCATGTGACACGAGTCCAACACACAACCAATTGCACCCCGAAGGATACAAACAAATCAAAAATAATATTTATGAATAAATCAAAGTGTCAAAAGTAGATCTATGTGTCCGTGTCAAAATACGACATGTTCAAAGCCCCGTGTCGGAGGAAAAACCCCCAAAATGACACGTATCACCAAATAGTTGGGATACGAACCACATGTACCAAATTATGGACACGACACTAGCCCCAAACACATAAGCTCATGTCCAATTGATCTATAGGATCAATTGACACACACAACAAAATATAAATTCGGAATTCTAACAAAATTAACACAAAAAGTACCATAACTTTCTCCATGGATCTTCTATTGTAAACCCCCTGATTTTTTCAAAATTTTAAAAACTGGATTTTTCACAATTTTCTGGAATTTTCTGGGAATTTTCTGTAATTTAAAAACTGGGTTTTAGTTATTCAATAATTTTTAATTAATATTAAACAGTATTAAAATATTATGGAAATAATATTTTTGGATGTAAAATGAAAAACTGGACTTAGGGCAATTTTTCTGGAATTTATTGGGCCCCGGACCTATTTTTAAATGCCTAAAAAGTATTTACTTATTTAATTAATTAATTATTAATTAATTATTGATTTTATTATTATTATTTTTATTTTTATTTTTTTATCCGGCCCGCGGCCCGTTGGGCCGGCCCGGCCCAGCCCAACCCGGCCCAGACCCCGCCTAGCGGGTCGGGTCGGATCCGCCGCCGCCCGACCAGCAAACCCGCCCGAACCCGCACCCCCCACGACCCTCTCCCTCTCCCCGCGTCCCGCGCCGCTTCCGCCGCCGGCGCAGCTCCGCCCGGCCACGTCCACCTCTCCCCGCCTTCTCCGCCCCGTCGGCCGCCCATCTCGGCCCCCCCAGCCTCCTCTCTCCCTATATATACCCCTCCCCCTTCCTCTCCGGCCACCGCTCCTCCCCACCACGCCGCCGTCTCGCCTCGCCGCTGCAGCCACGCCGACCCCGCCGCAGAGCCGCCGCCCAGCTCCCCCTTCCTCCTCCTCCATCCGCCTCCTTCCCCGACAGCAGCATTAACAGCAGCAGCGGCCGCGCCGCTCAGCCGCCTGCGCCGCCGCGCCGCCTCCGCCCGCGGCCACTCGTCCCCGACCTAGCCCCCGGCCGGCCTCCCCCGCCGCTGTGCCGCAGAGCCGCCGCCTCCGGCCGCCTGAGAACCCTAACCCTAACCCTAGGTTTTCGACACGTGTCGGACACGTGTCGGACACGGCTCGACCCTGTTTTTCGGGCCCCCTTCAGGTGCGTGTAACTTTTTGCTCGTAGCTCGGATTTCGATTCCGCAAATTGTGTTGCGAAGCCTGTATGACCCTCTCGGTGTCCGGACAAACCGTTTGGGACATCGCGTCCTGTGGTGATCGCACACCGCGATCCAAAAACAGGAAAAAACTAGACCCTGTTTCACCTCGGAACTGAGTACGCCCCTCCAAACGGGACGACTTGGTCGCGCGCGGTCTTCACAGACACGAGCGCCTCGTCGATACGGACGTGTGGGATTTTGCGAAAGCTGATTCGGGTGTGCGTGCACACCGGAATCAACGCGTATCCGCGGACATCGCCCCGTATCCGTCTTTTCTGCAATTCGACCTAACTTGTGTACACACGTCGGATCGAGACAAAACTTGCGCCATCGAACTCGTAGCAATACGCTGGTCCTGTGGATCAAGTTTGGTTCGATTCTGAGAACGTTGACGAATTCGCGTGTCGTGGGCCCCACAGGCCCTGCTCGACGGGCGATTTTGTGATCGGCTCATCGGAATTCAATTCTGAAAGTTCTGTTGAGTTTGTATCAGCGTTCCTGACCTGTTGACACTGAGTTTGGTGAATTTGGAGACCTTTGACCCTGACGCATTTTTCGGTGCAAAGCGGGCCCACCGGTGGACCCCGTTTTGGCCCAAAACTGCCGTTTCTGCCCTTGTCTCCAAATTGGACCCAAGGACAGGCGTTTCTAGCTGATTGATATTTTCTGGATCTGATGGTGATGTTTGTTTCAGCAACCGGAGTACCGCCTGCAATTCCCGTCGAAGTCAGAACTGCAAACCGAACAGGAACCTCAGGCAAGTGTACCTTGCCAAAACTTGCAGCTTTGTTACCTATTTCTTGGACTTAGTTATATATCAGTGGGCAAGTAAAGCTTGTCAAATTCTCAGATAATTCTGGTTAAAGTATTTACTTGATTGCTTGTAGTTTCATAAGTAACTTGCTTAACTGCTCAACCCAGGACACCTGACACTCTTCATGTGATGGAATTGCCTGAGATATACCTGGTGATTCCATATAGGTTACATTTTTCATGTCATTACAGTTTACATGCTTAGATTCTATCCTGACTCATTGCATTAGTTCAATCTTGCGTGACTTGTACCTGATATTTCTGGAACTGTGACGTGAGATTGCATGGGGTGGGGAGAGTATTACCATATCAAGGCTGATTATAATATAAATAATATTATCTGGAGGTGTCCTAGTCTCTGATACAGAGCTTTGGCACAAGTTCTGGCTCTTCAAGAAAATACTGCTATGGTTTCTTCGACACTGATCCTGTAGTAGTCTCAGCCTGAGTATGACTAAAACTCTCACTTGCATATCACTAGCTGGTTTACATATTTACCCCGCTATTTCATTATTGCTGCACTGCATATATTTTGGCTTGTATTTTCTGTACCTTGTTATGTCCCCTGAGGACCTGGAATGGACTATGTCCCCAGGTATAGCCGAGGAGAACTACCCCGAGGTGTACGGTACAGGAGCACTCCTTAGAGCAGAACCCGGAACTGAGGACGAGATAGTGGCCGAAGACTTCACCTGAGCACCGGCTTCAGCTACACAGTATTTTCTTTTCAGTATTTTATTTCCAGTCTATGTTTCCTTAATTGTAACAGAAAAATTCTCGGATTTGTTTCCCGAGATAACCTTATTTAATATTGCTTATTTACTTCCATTGCATTAATTCTGGCAATTTATCTGTGTTTGTTCTGTGGATGAGATTAGAAATACCTGAGACTTGTAACATATTACTGATAGACTACAGCTTAAGCATGCCCTGATGGATCCACTAAATTGGGTTGTCCATCGGTGCGTGCTGCTGGCCATTGCTCACGTGCTCAGTCCCTCGTCATTTTGGGACTGGGGCGTGACATGGTTTTTGTGGTGGCCCACGCAGGTCAACGACTAAAGTGTTCGGTTTCAACTTAGGGACCGAACAGGCCTGCAATAAGATAGGATAAAATTTTAGGATCTCATCCACTTGCTTGAATCGTTTTTGATATCTGTATCGTTTTCGAACTAACTTGAACTTGCATCTTGCCTTGTTTCCTGTGCGCCTCTTATTGGGTATTTTGGATACAGGGAAATGGACCCACGAGAATACAACGAGACTCCCGCCAGAATGCCACAAGCTACAGGTGTCACCTACGACGACGAAGTGACACCAGTCGGAGGAATCCCCACAACTCAACAGAGCCAGCAGGCTGGTCAACCTACCTTCCGATTCCGGCGCGATGACATCCCGCCTCCGCCGCAGTTCGTTCCACCAATGCCCGTGTTCCCACCAGGACAGCCAATCGACGGACAACAAATATTTCAGATGATCTACGCGATGATGCAAGCACAGCAACAAGTCCAACACGAGGCTCAGCGTCGCAAAGCTAATTTCTTAAGGGACAGCATTGTAACTGCACTGGAGCAGGCCAACCTACCAGCTCGACGGCCAACTACAGGCTCAATCACTGACTTCCTCCAACTGAAGCCCCGCACTTTTTCTGGAAAAGAGGAGCCCACAGAAGTTCACGAGTGGCTCACCAACATTCGGCATCAACTTGAAGCAGCTGAACTTCCACGGGAACGCTGGATGACTGCCGTCCGAATGCAATTGACTGATAATGCCCATCACTGGTGGCTATCCGAGGAGATGCGACTCGGACCAGACCGAGTCACTTGGGAGGAGTTCTCCAGACTCTTCCAGGAGATGTACATTCCTGCCATCGCTCGATCAGAACTGCGAGACAAATTCAATCGCCTCACTCAGGACTCCATGACGGTGGAAGAGTACAACGCAGAATTCATTCGTCTGAGCCGCTTCGCCCCCACCCTGATCCCGACTGAGGAAGAGAAGGCCGAGAAATTCTTCGACGGACTGAACATTGAGCTGCAAAAACTAATTGGGTCCGTCGCACCAACATCATACTCGGACGTCCTTGCTGCGGCTCGACGCATAGAGCGCGTCACCAAGAGAGAGACCAGACTGAAGCGGTCGTCCCCATCCGCACCAACCAAAGCAGCACAAGAAGAATCTGTAAAGAGACCGCACCAACAGCAGAAAGCATCTATACCACCAGTGGTAGTCCTCCTTACTTGTTATTACTATGGCAAAGCAGGCCATATCGCCAAGGAATGCCGACGCAGACTAGGATTGTGTTTGGCATGCGGATCCCGTCAGCATTCGGTAAGGGATTGCACTCAACGTGGAGAAGGAACACCAAGGGCGAACCAGCAAACTCCACCAGCACCTCGAGCAGCACCCTACCAGCAAGCTCAGCAGCAGCAGAGGAATCTACCTCAAGGACGAGAGCAGGCTTACGCGATGACTGTGCAGGAAGCCGATGCGAGTAAGTGATTTATAGTTATCTGTTTTAGTCTTGTGCAGCTCGTGCCTATTGGTTCGTGACCTCAGCCCCAACCTAGTAATTTGCAACTTGTTAATAACAACCTGATTTTCATAAAAGTTATAGTTTTAACTAGATTTTTCTGGAAAGTGTAAACTTTCAATTTTTAGGGAAACAGTACTTCCCTAAGTATCTTGTGATGTGTTTTCAAACGATGCTTGCGACCGCGTCATCTCTGTTGACCGGTTAATCTTTGATTGCGAGGACGCAATCCTCTTAAGGGGGGTAGATTGTAAACCCCCTGATTTTTTCAAAATTTTAAAAACTGGATTTTTCACAATTTTTTGGAATTTTCTGGGAATTTTCTGTAATTTAAAAACTGGGTTTTAATTATTCAATGATTTTTAATTAATATTAAACAGTATTAAAATATTATGGAAATAATATTTTTGGATGTAAAATAAAAAACTGGACTTAGGGCAATTTTTCTGGAATTTATTGGGCCCCGGACCTATTTTTAAATGCCTAAAAAGTATTTACTTATTTAATTAATTAATTATTAATTAATTATTGATTTTATTATTATTATTATTAATAATATTATTATTATTTTTCTTTTTATTTTTTTATCCGGCCCGCGGCCCGTTGGGCCGGCCCGGCCCAGCCCAACCCGGCCCAGACCCCGCCTAGCGGGTCGGGTCGGATCCGCCGCCGCCCGACCCGCAAACCCGCCCGAACCCGCACCCCCCACGACCCTCTCCCTCTCCCCGCGTCCCGCGCCGCTTCCGCCGCCGACGCAGCTCCGCCCGGCCACGTCCACCTCTCCCCGCCTTCTCCGCCCCGTCGGCCGCCCATCTCGGCCCCCCCCAGCCTCCTCTCTCCCTATATATACCCCTCCCCCTTCCTCTCCGGCCACCTCTCCTCCCCACCACGCCGCCGTCCCGCCTCGCCGCTGCAGCCACGCCGACCCCGCCGCAGAGCCGCCGCCCAGCTCCCCCTTCCTCCTCCTCCATCCGCCTCCTTCCCCGACAACAGCATCAACAGCAGCAGCGGCCGCGCCACTCAGCCGCCTGCGCGCCGCCGTGCCGCCTCCGCCCGCGGCCACTCGTCCCCGACCTAGCCCCCGGCCGGCCTCCCCCGCCGCTGTGCCGCAGAGCCGCCGCCTCCGCCCGCGGCCACTCGTCCCCGACCTAGCCCCCCGGCCGGCCTCCCCCGCCGCTGTGCCGCAGAGCCGCCGCCTCCGGCCGCCTGAGAACCCTAACCCTAACCCTAGGTTTTCGACACGTGTCGGACACGGCTCGACCCTGTTTTTTGGGCCCCCTTCAGGTGCGTGTAACTTTTTGCTCGTAGCTCGGATTTCGATTCCGCAAATTACGTTGCGAAGCCTGTATGACCCTCTCGGTGTCCGGACAAACCGTTCGGGGCATCGCGTCCTGTAGTGATCGTACACCGCGATCCAAAAATAGGAAAAAAACCAGACCCTGTTTCACCCCGGAACTGAGTACGCCCCGCCAAACGGGATGACTTGATCGCGCGCGGTCTTCACAGACACGAGTGCCTCGTCGATACGGACGTGTGGGATTTTGCGGAAGCTGATTCGGGTGTGCGTGCACACCGGAATCAACGCGTATCCGCGGACATCGCCCCGTATCCGTCTTTTCTGCAATTCGACCTAACTTGTGTACACACGTCAGATCGAGACAAAACTTGCGCCATCGGACTCGTAGCAATACGCTGGTCCTGTGGATCAAATTTGGTTCGATTCTGAGAACGTTGACGAAATCGCGTGTCGTGGGCCCCATAGGCCCTGCTCGACGGGCGATTTTGTGATCGGCTCATCGGAATTCAATTCTGAAAGTTCCGTTGAGTTCGTATCAGCGTTCCTGACCTGTTGACACTGAGTTTGGTGAATTTGGAGACCTTTGATTCTGACGCATTTTTCGGTGCAAAGCGGGCCCACCGGTGGACCCCGTTTTGGCCCAAAACTGCCGTTTCTGCCCTTGTCTCCAAATTGGACCCAAGGACAGGCATTTCTAGCTGATTGATATTTTTTGGATCTGATGGTGATGTTTGTTTCAGCAACCGGAGTGCCGCCTGCAATTCCCGCCGAAGTCAGAACTGCAAACCGAACAGGAACCTCAGGCAAGTGTACCTTGCCAAAACTTGCAGCTTTGTTACCTATTTCTTGGACTTAGTTATATATCAGTGGGCAAGTAAAGCTTGTCAAATTCTCAGATAATTCTGGTTAAAGTATTTACTTGATTGCTTGTAGTTTCATAAGTAACTTGCTTAACTGCTCAACCCAGGACACCTGACACTCTTCATGTGATAGAATTGCCTGAGATATACCTGGTGATTCCGTATAGGTTACATTTTTCATGTCATTACAGTTTACATGCTTAGATTCTATCCTGACTCATTGCATTAGTTCAATCTTGCGTGACTTGTACCTGATATTTCTGGAACTGTGACGTGAGATTGCATGGGGTGGGGAGAGTATTACCATATCAAGGCTGATTATAATATAAATAATGTTATCTGGAGGTGTCCTAGTCTCTGATACAGAGCTTTGGCACAAGTTCTGGCTCTTCGAGAAAATACTGCTATGGTTTCTTCGACACTGATCCTGTAGTAGTCTCAGCCTGAGTATGACTAAAACTCTCACTTGCATATCACTAGCTGGTTTACATATTTACCCCGCTATTTCATTATTGCTGCACTGCATATGTTTTGGCTTGTATTTTCTGTACCTTGTTATGTCCCCTGAGGACCTGGAATGGACTATGTCCCCAGGTATAGCCGAGGAGAACTACCCCGAGGTGTACGGTACAGGAGCACTCCTTGGAGCAGAACCCGGAACTGAGGACGAGATAGTGGCCGAAGACTTCACCTGAGCACCGGCTTCAGCTACACAGTATTTCCTTTTCAGTATTTTATTTCCAGTCTATGTTTCCTTAATTGTAACAGAAAAATTCTCGGATTTGTTTCCCGAGATAACCTTATTTAATATTGCTTATTTACTTCCATTGCATTAATTCTGGCAATTTATCTGTGTTTGTTCTGTGGATGAGATTAGAAATACCTGAGACTTGTAACATATTACTGATAGACTACAGCTTAAGCATGCCCTGATGGATCCATTAAATTGGATTGTCCATCGGTGCGTGCTGCTGGCCATTGCTCACGTGCTCAGTCCCTCGTCATTTTGGGACTGGGGCGTGACACCTATGAACACAAAACAAAGTCCTATGGGTAGTACATACATATAGGTTGATTTTACATGATTAAATCTCAGATTTAGAAGCTATTTAAATGGGAAAATCTGAATTATACCTATTGGGAGATGGATTCCCAATGAAACCTTCAATTGAGAAGAACTTGCTTCCAAATTGTAGATCCTTGCTCCTCTTTGTAGATCCTTGCTTCCTTCTTCTAGATCCTTGCTTCCTCCTTCTCTAATGGTGAATTTGGAAGAATTTAGAATGAATTTGGTGGGGAATTGGAATGGGAATGGAGGAAATTTGGGAGTGGAAATTCTAGATCTAGATTTAGAATGAGAATGAGAGGAGAGAGAAATTCCCCCCCTCTTTTAATAGGCCGGCCTTGCCCCTCTCCCAAGCAATTGTAAAATGTCCAATGTACCCCTTGGGGCCTCTCATGAAGAAATAATTAAGGAAGGAAGCTTCTAGTCTAATCACTTAATTAATTTAATCCATCTCCTTAACTATGGGCTTTCTAAATGGGCCAAATCTAACTATTTAATTTATGTTGGTCCATGGGTCCAAACTACACTAGTTGGGTCCACTAAAATAAGTCCAAAATAATTAAATAACATCCAACAATAATTAAATAATACAACAAAAATTATTTACCATGCACAATATTTATTTAAATAGGAAATTACTAAAATACCCTTTTTTCTAAAATGTGGTAGTGACATACGCTGATTCTAAACCATATTACAGTTAGAATCATTCATTTATACTTGTTTTCACCAGTCCACGAGTATTTGGTACCTTATTTCTGTTAGACTTATTGCATCCATACTCGGTTTCTCCAATCTACGCCCATTATAAACCATATTTTGATTAGAATCATCCATATATACTCATTTTCACCATTCTAAGCCTGTTTTATGCCATATTTAGGTTTCAATAACACATATATACATGTTTTCATCATTGTACGCTCATTCCATTTCAGTTAGAATTACCCATATGTACGCGGTTTATTCATTGTATGCTAATTCCAAACCAGATTTTGATTACAAAACTTATTTATAGTCGTTTTCACAAGTCTACGGGCATTTTGTACCACATTTCAAGTAGAAACACCCATCTATACTCGTTTTCATCATTGTACGCTCACTTTAAACCATATTTCGATTAGAATCATTCATTTTTACTCATTTTTAACAATCTGTGAGAATTTGATACCTTTACTTCGGTTAGAATCGATTTTATAAACTCATTTTCACTAATCTACGCCACTTTTTATTACCTTAAGTCGGTTAGAGTTACGTATCTATACTCGGTTTCACCGATCTTCGCTCATTCTAAAACATATTTCGGTTAGAATCTCCTATTTATATACATTTTTATCATTGTACGCTCATTCTAAACAATATTTCAGTCACAATCACTCATCTATACTCATTTTCGGCATTGCTTGCTCATTCAACACCTTGAATCGCCTGTTTATACTCATATTTATCATTTTATGCTTGTTGTATACCATATTTCTATTTAAACACCAATCTATACTCGTTTTACCTATTCTAAGCCATATTTCGGTTAGAATTACACCTCTATACTCATTTTAACCATTCTATATCTATTTTATACCATATTTTGGTTAGAATCATCCATCTATACTGATTTTCATCATTGTAGGCTCATTCTAAATTATATTTCGGTTTCAATTATCCATATATACTTCTTTTCATTATTGTACGTTCCTTTTAAGTCATATTTCAGTTTGAATCATCCATGTATCTTCGTTTTCATCATTTTATGCTCATTCTGCACCGTGTTTCAGTTAGAATAACTCATTTAGACTCGTTTTTACCAGTCTACGACCGTTATATACCATATTTCAGTTAGAATCACCCACCTATACTGGTTTTCAACAGTCTACGACCATTTTTACCATATTTCGATTAGAATCACCCATCTATACTCGTTTTGATCATTGTACGCTAATTCTAAACCATATTACAGTTAGAATCATTCATTTATACTTATTTTCACCAGTCCACGAGTATTTGGTACTTTATTTCTGTTAGACTTATTGCATCCATACTCGGTTTCTCCAATCTACATCCATTATAAACTATATTTTGATTAGAATCATCCATATATACTCGTTTTCACCACTCTAAGCCTGTTTTATACCATATTTCGGTTTGAATAACACATCTATACATATTTTCATCATTGTACGCTCATTCTATTTCAGTTAGAATAACCCATCTGTACTCAGTTTCTTCATTGTATGCTAATTCCAAACCATATTTTGATTACAAAACTCATTTTTAGTCGTTTTCACAAGGCTACGGGCATTTTGTACCATATTTTAGGTAGAAACACCCATCTATACTCGTTTTTATCATTGTACGCTCACTCTAAACCATATTTCGATTAGAATAATTCATTTGTACTCGTTGTTAACAATCTACGAGAATTTGATACCTTACTTCGGTTAGAATCGATTTTATAAACTCATTTTCACTAATCTACGTCACTTTTTTTTTACCTTATGTCGGTTAGAGTTACGCATTTATACTCGGTTTCACCGATCTTCGCTCATTAGAATCTCCCATTTATACACGTTTTCATCATTGTACGCTCATTCTAAATAATATTTCAGTCACAGTCACCCATCTATACTCGTTTTCGGCATTGCTTGCTCATTCAACACCTCGAATCACCTATTTATACTCGTTTTTATCATTTTATGCTTATTGTATACCATATTTCTATTTAAACACCAATCTATACTCAGTTCACCTATTATAAGCCATATTTTGGTTAGAATTACACATCTTTACACGTTTTAACCATTCTATGCCTATTTTATACCATATTTCAGTTAAAATCATTCATCTATACTGATTTTCATCATTGTGCGCTCATTCTAAATTATATTTTGATTTCAATTACCCATATATACTTGTTTTCATCATTGTACGTTCATTTTAAGTCATATTTCAGTTTGAATCACCCTTGTATCTTCGTTTTCATTATTTTATGCTCAGTCTGCACCGTGTTTCGGTTAGAGTAATTTATTTAGACTCGTTTTCACCAGTCTATGACCGTTATATACCATATTTGGGTTAGAATCACCCACTTATACTGGTTTTCAATAGTCTAAGACCATTTTTACCATATTTTGATTAGAATCACCCATATATACTCGTTTTGATCATTGTACGCTGATTCTAAACTATATTACAGTTAGAATCATTCATTTATACTTGCTTTCATCAGTCCACGAGTATTTGGTACCTTATTTTTGTTAGACTTATTGCATCCATACTCGGTTTCTCCAGTCTAGACCCATTATAAACCATATTTTGATTAGAATCATCCATATATACTCGTTTTCACCATTCTAAGCCTGTTTTATGCCATATTTCGGTTTGAATAACTTATCTATACATGTTTTCATCATTGTACGTTCATTCCATTTTAGTTAGAATCACCCATCTGTACTCGGTTTCTTCATTGTATGCTAATTCCAAACCATAGTTCGATTACAAAAACTTATTTATAGTCGTTTTCACAAGTCTTCGGGCATTTTGTACCATATTTCAGGTAGAAACACCCATCAATACTCGTTTTTATCATTGTACGCTCACTCTAAACCATATTTCAATTAGAATCATTCATTTTTACTCGATTTTAACAATCTACGAGAATTTGATACCTTACTTCGGTTGGAATCGATTTTATAAACTCATTTTCACTAATCCAAGCCACTTTTTTTTACCTTAAGTCGGTTAGAGTTACGCATCTATACTCGGTTTCACCGATCTTCGGTTATTCTAAACCATATTTTGGTTAGAATCTCCCATTTATACACGTTTTCATCATTATACGCTCATTCTAAATAATATTTCAATCACAATCACCCATCTATTCTCGTTTTCGGCATTGCTTGCTCATTCAACACCTCGAATCACCTATTTATACTCGTTTTCATCATTTTATGCTTATTGTATACCATATTTCTATTTAAACACCAATCTATACTCAGTTCACCTATTCTAAGCCATATTTTGGTTAGAATTACACATCTATACTCGTTTTAACCATTCTATGCCTATTTTATATCATATTTTGGTTAAAATCATCTATCTATACTAGTTTTCATCATTGTACGACCGTTATATAATATATTTCGGTTAGAATCACCCACCTATACTGGTTTTCAACTATCTACGACCATTTTTACCATATTTCAATTAGAATCACCCAGCTATACTCGTTTTGATCATTGTACGCTGATTCTAAACCATATTACAGTTAGAATCATTCATTTATATTTGTTTTCACCAGTCCACGAGTATTTGGTACCTTATTTCGGTTAGACTTATTGCATCCATACTCGGTTTCTCCAATCTACACCCATTATAAACCATATTTTGATTAGAATCATCCATATATACTCGTTTTCACCATTCTAAGCCTGTTTTATGCCATATTTCGGTTTGAATAACACATCAATACATGTTTTCATCATTGTACACTCATTCCATTTTAGTTAGAATCAACCATCTGTACTCGGTTTCTTCATTATATGCTAATTCCAAACCATATTTTGATTACAAAAACTCATTTATAGTCGTTTTCACAAGTCTATCGGCATTTTGTACCATATTTCAGGTAGAAACACCCATCTATACTCGTTTTCATCATTGTACGCTCACTCTAAACCATATTTCGATTAGAATTGCTCATTTGTACTCGTTTTTAACAATCTACGAGAATTTGATACCTTACTTCGGTTAGAATCGATTTTATAAACTCATTTTCACTAATCTATGCCACTATTTTTTTTACCTTAAGCCGGTTAGAGTTATGCATCTATACTCGTTTTCACCGATCTTCGGTCATTCTAAACCATATTTCGGTTAAAATCTCCCATTTATGCATGTTTTCATCATTGTACGTTCATTCTAAACAATATTTCAGTCAAAATCACCCATCTATACTCGTTTTTGGCTTTGCTTGCTCATTCAACACCTTGAATCGCCTGTTTATACTCATTTTCAACATTTCACGCTTATTGTATACCATATTTCTATTTAAACACCAATCTATACTCGGTTCACCTATTCTAAGCCATATTTTGGTTAGAATTACACATCTATACTCGTTTTTACCATTTTATGTCTATTTTATACCATATTTTGGTTAGAATCATCCACCTATACTGGTTTTCATCATTATAGGCTCATTCTAAATTATATTTTGGTTTTAATTACCTCTATATACTTGTTTTCATCATTGTACGCTCATTTTAAGTCATATTTCAGTTTGAATCACCCATGTATCTTCGTTTTCATCATTTTATGCTCATTCTACACCGTGTTTCGGTGTAGAATAAATCATTTAGACTCGTTTTCACCAGTCTACGACCGTTATATACCATATTTCGGTTAGAATTACCCACCTATACTGGTTTTCAACAGTCTACGACAATTTTTACCATATTTCGATTAGAATCACCCATCTATACTCGTTTTGATCATTGTACGCTGATTCTAAACCATATTACAGTTAGAATCATTCATTTATAGTTGTTTTCCCAGTCCACAAGTATTTGGTACCTTATTTCTGTTAGACTTATTGCGTCCATACTCGGTTTCTCCAATCTACACCCATTATATACCATATTTTGATTAGAATCATCCATATATATTCGTTTTCACTATTCTAAGCCTATTTTATGCCATATTTCGATTTGAATAACACATCTATACATGTTTTCATCATTGTACGCTTATTCTATTTTAGTTATAATTGCCAATCGATACTCGGTTTCTTCATTGTATGCTAATTCCAAGCCATATTTCGATTATAAAAACTCATTTATAGTCATTTTCACAAGTCTACGGGCATTTTGTACCATATTTCAGGTAGAAACACCCATCTATACTCATTTTCATCATTGTACGCTCACTCTAAACCATATTTCGATTAGAATCATTCATTTGTACTCATTTTTAACTATCTACGAGAATTTGATACCTTACATCAGTTAGAATCGATTTTATAAACTCATTTTCACTAATCTATGCCACTTTTTTTTTTACCTTAAGTCGGTCTAGAGTTACGCATCTTTACTCGGTTTCACCGATCTTCGGTCATTCTAAACCATGTTTCGGTTAGAATCTCCCATTTATAAACGTTTTCATCATTGTACGCTCATTCTAAACAATATTTCAGTCACAATCACCCATCTATACTCGTTTTTGGCATTGCTTGCTCATTCAACACCTTGAATCACCTATTTATACTCGTTTTCATCATTTCATGCTTATTGTATACCATATTTCTATTTAAACACTAATCTATACTCAGTTCACCTATTTTAAGCCATATTTCGGTTAGAATTACACATCTATACTCGTTTTAACCATTCTATGCCTATTTTATACCATATTTCGGTTAGAATCATCCATCTATACTGGTTTTCATCATTGTACGCTCTTTCTAAATTATATTTCGGTTTCAATTACCCATATATACTTGTTTTCATCATTGTACGTTCATTTTAGGTCATATTTCAGTTTGAATCGCCCATGTATCTTCGTTTTCATCATTTTATGCTTATTCTGCACCGTGTTTCGGTTAGAATAACTTATTTAGATTTATTTTCACCAGTCTACGAATGTTATATGACAAATTTCGGTTAGAATCACCCACATATACTGGTTTTCAATAGTCTACGACCATTTTTATCATATTTCGATTAGAATCACCCATCTATACTCGTTTTGATCATTGTACGCTTATTCTAAACCATATTACAATTAGAATCATTCATTTATAGTTGTTTTCCCTAGTCCATGAGTATTTGGTACCTTATTTCTGTTAGACTTATTGCGTCCATACTCGATTTCTCCAATCTACACCCATTATATACCATATTTTGATTAGAATCATTCATATATACTCGTTTTCACCATTCTAAGCCTATTTTATACCATATTTTGGTTTGAATAACACATTTATACATGTTTTCATCATTGACGCTTATTCCATTTCGGTTAGAATCGGCAATCTGTACTCGGTTTCTTCATTGTATGCTAATTCCAAACCATATTTCGATTACAAAAACTCATTTATAGTCGTTTTCACAAGTCTACGGGCGTTTTTACCACATTTCAGGTAGAAACACCCATCTATACTCTTTTTCATCATTGTACGGTCACTCTAAACCATATTTCGATTAGAATCATTCATTTGTACTCATTTTTAACAATCTACGAGAATTTGATACATTACATCGGTTAGAATCAATTTTATAAACTCATTTTCGCTAATCTACGCTACTTTTTTTTTTACCTTAAGTCGGTTAAAGTTACGCATCTATACTCGGTTTCACCGATCTTCGGTCATTCTAAACCATATTTCGGTTAGAATCTCCTATTTATAAATGTTTTCATCATTGTACGCTCATTCTAAACAATATTTCAGTCACAATCACCCATCTATACTCGTTTTTGGCATTGCTTGCTCATTCAACACCTTGAATCACCTATTTATACTCGTTTTCATCATTTCATGCTTTTTGTATACCATATTTCTATTTAAACACCAATCTATACTTAGTTCACCTATTATTCTAAGCCATATTTCGGTTAGAATTACACATCTATACTCGTTTTAACCATTATATGCCTATTTTATACAATATTTCGGTTAGAATCATCCATCTATACTGGTTTTCATCTTTGTACACTCTTTCTAAATTATATTTCGGTTTCAATTACCCATATATACTTGTTTTCATCATTGTAAGTTCATTTTAAGTCATATTTTAGTTTGAATCACCCATGTATCTTCGTTTTCATCATTTTATGCTTATTCTGTACCGTGTTTCGGTTAGAATAACTCATTTAGACTCATTTTCACCAGTCTACGAATGTTATATGCCAAATTTCGGTTAGAATCACCCACCTATACTGGTTTTCAACAGTCTACGACCATTTTTACCATATTTTGATTAGAATCACCCATCTATACTCGTTTTGATAATTGTACGCTTATTCTAAACATATTACAGTTAGAATCATTCATTTATACTTGTTTTCACTAGTCCACGAGTATTTGGTACCTTATTTCTGTTAGACTTATTGCATCCATACTCGGTTTCTCCAATCTACACCCATTATAAACCATATTTTGATTAGAATCATCCATATATACTCGTTTTTACCATTCTAAGCCTGTTTTATGTCATAATTTGGTTTGAATAACACATCTATACATGTTTTCATCATTGTACGCTCATTCCATTTCAGTTAGAATTATCTATCTGTACTCGGTTTCTTTATTGTATCCTAATTTCAAACCATATTTCGATTATAAAAACTTATTTATAGTCGTTTTCACAAGTCTACGGGCATTTTGTACTACATTTCAGGTAGAAACACCCATCTATACTTGTTTTCATCATTGTACGCTCACTCTAAACCATATTTCGATTAGAATCATTTATTTGTACTCGTTTTTAACAATCTACGAGAATTTGATACCTTACTTCGGTTAGAATCAATTTTATAAACTCATTTTCATTAATCTACGCCACTTTTTTTTTACCTTAAGTCGGTTAGAGTTACGTATCTATACTCGGTTTCACCGATCTTCGGTCATTCTAAACCATATTTCGGTTAGAATCTCCCATTTATAAACGTTTTCATCATTGTACACTCATTCTAAACAATATTTCAGTCACAATCACCCATATATACTCGTTTTTGGTATTGCTTGCTTATTCAACACCTTGAATCACCTATTTATACTCGTTTTCATCATTTCATTCTTATTGTATACCATATTTCTATTTAAACACCAATCTATACTAAGTTCACATATTCTAAGCTATATTTCGGTTAAAATTACATATCTATACTCGTTTTAACCATTCTATGCCTATTTTATACCATATTTTGGTTAGAATCATCCATATATACTGGTTTTCAACATTGTACGCTTATTCTAAATTATATTTCGGTTTTAATTACCCATATATACTTGTTTTCATTATTGTACGTTCATTTTAAGTCATATTTCAGTTTGTATCACCCATGTATCTTCGTTTTTATCATTTTATGCTTATTCTACACCGTGTTTCGGTTAGAATAACTCATTTAGACTCGTTTTTACCAGTCTACGACCGTTATATACCATATTTCAGTTAGAATCACCCACCTATACTGGTTTTCAACAGTCTACGACCATTTTTACCATATTTCGATTAGAATCACCCATCTATACTCGTTTTGATCATTGTATGCTGATTCTAAACCATATTACAGTTAGAATCATTCATTAATACTTGTTTTCACCAGTCCACGAGTATTTGGTACCTTATTTCTGTTAGACTTATTGCATCCATACTCGGTTTCTCCAATCGACACCCATTATAAACCATATTTTGATTAGAATCATCCATATATACTCGTTTTCACCATTCTAAGCCTGTTTTATGCATGTTTCGGTTTGAATAACACATCTATACATGTTTTCATCATTGTACGCTCATTCCATTTCAGTTAGAATCACCCATCTGTACTCGGTTTCTTCATTGTATGCCAATTCCAAACCAAATTTCAGTTATAAAAACTCATTTATAGTCGTTTTCACAAGTCTACGGGCATTTTGTACCATATTTCAGGTAGAAACACCCATCTATACTCGTTTTCATCATTGTACGCTCACTTTAAACCATATTTCGATTAGAATCATTCATTTGTATTGGTTTTTAACAATCTACTAGAATTTGATACCTTACTTCGGTAAGAATTGATTTTCTAAACTCATTTTCACTAATCAATGCCACATTTTTTTTACCTTAAGTCGGTTTGCGATATGCATCTATACTCAGTTTCACCGATCTTCGGCCATTCTAAACCATATTTCGGTTAGAATCTCCTATTTATACACGTTTTTATCATTGTACGCTCATTCTAAACAATATTTTAGTCATAATCACCTATCTATACTCGTTTTTGGCATTGCTTGCTCATTCAACACCTTGAATCGCCTATTTATACTCGTTTTCATGATTTTAAGCTTATTGTATACCATATTTCTATTTAAACACCAATCTATACTCAGTTCACCTATTCTAAGCCATATTTCGGTTAAAATTACACATATATACTCGTTTTAACCATTCTATGCCTATTTTATACCGTATTTCGGTTAGAATCATCCATTTATACTGGTTTTCAACATTGTACGCTCATTCTAAATTATATTTCGGTTTCAATTACCCATATATACTTGTTTTCATTATTGTACGTTCATTTTAAGTCATATTTCAGTTTGTATCACCCATGTATCTATACTCGTTTTGATCATTGTATGCTGATTCTAAACCATATTACAGTTAGAATCATTCATTAATACTTGTTTTCACCAGTCCACGAGTATTTGGTACCTTATTTCTGTTAGACTTATTGCATCCATACTCGGTTTCTCCAATCTACACCCATTATAAACCATATTTTGATTAGAATCATCCATATATACTCGTTTTCACCATTCTAAGCCTGTTTTATGCCATATTTTGGTTTGAATAACATATCTATACATGTTTTCATCATTGTACGCTCATTCCATTTCAGTTAGAATCACCCATCTGTACTCGGTTTCTTCATTTTATGCTAATTCCAAACCATATTTCGGTTACAAAAACTCATTTATAGTCGTTTTCACAAGTCTATGGGCATTTTGTACCACATTTCAGGTAGAAACACCCATCTATACTCGTTTTCATCATTGTACGCTCACTTTAAACCATATTTCGATTAGAATCATTCATTTGTATTGGTTTTTAACAATCTACAAGAATTTGATATCTTACTTCGGTTAGAATTGATTTTCTAAACTCATTTTCACTAATCTATGCCATATTTTTTTTACCTTAAGTCGGTTAGCGATATGCATCTATACTCAGTTTCACCGATCTTCGGTCATTCTAAACCATATTTCGGTTAGAATCTCCTATTTATACACGTTTTTATCATTGTACGCTCATTCTAAACAAGATTTTAGTCATAATCACCCATCTATACTCGTTTTTGGCATTGCTTGCTCATTCAATACCTTGAATCGCCTATTTATACTCGTTTTCATGATTTCATGCTTATTGTATACCATATTTCTATTTAAACACTAATCTATACTCGGTTCACCTATTCTAAGCCATATTTCAGTTAGAATTATACATCTATACTCGTTTTAACCATTCTATGCCTATTTTATACCATATTTCGGCCAGGATCATCCATCTATACTGGTTTTCATTATTGTACGCTCATTCTAAATTATATTTCGGTTTCAATAACCCATATATACTTGTTTTCATCGTTGTATGTTCATTTTAAGTCATATTCGGTTAGAATCACCCATGTTTCTTCTTTTTCAACATTTTATGCTCATTCTGCACCGTGTTTCGGTTAGAATAACTCATTTAGACTCGTTTTTACCAGTCTACGACCGTTATATACCATATTTCGGTTAGAATCACCCACCTATACTGGTTTTCAACAGTCTACGACCATTTTTACCATATTTTGATTAGAATCACCCATCTATACTCGTTTTGATCATTGTACGCTGATTCTAAACCATATTTCAGTTAGAATCATTCATTTATAGTTGTTTTTACCAGTCCACGGGTATTTGGTACCTTATTTCTGTTAGACTTATTGCATCCATACTCGATTTCTCCAATCTACACCCATTATATACCATATTTTGATTAGAATCATCCATATATACTCGTTTTCACTATTCTAAGCATATTTTATGCCATATTTCGGTTTGAATAACATATCTATACATGTTTTCATTATTGTAGGCTCATTCTATTTCAGTTAGAATCGCCCATCTGTACTCAGTTTCTTCATTGTATTATAATTCCAAACCATATTTCGATTACAAAAACTCATTTATAGTCGTTTTTAGAAGTCTACGGGCGTTTTTACCATATTTCAGGTAAAAAACACCCATCTATACTTGTTTTCATCATTGTACGGTCACTCTAAACCATATTTCGATTAAAATCATTCATTTGTACTCGATTTTAACAATCTACGAGAATTTGATACCTTACATCGCTTAGAATAGATTTTATAAACTCATTTTTACTAATCTACGCCACTTTTTTTTTACCTTAAGTCGGTTAGAGTTACGCATCTATACTCGTTTTCACCGATCTTCGGTCATTCTAAACCATATTTCGGTTAGAATCTCCCATTTATAAATATTTTCATCATTGTACACTCATTCTAAACAATATTTCAGTCACAATCATCCATCTATACTCGTTTTTGGCATTGCTTGCTCATTCAACACCTTGAATCACCTATTTATACTCGTTTTCATCATTTCATTCTTATTGTATACCATATTTCTATTTAAATACCAATCTATACTCAGTTCACCTATTCTAAGCCATATTTCGGTTAGAATTACACATCTATACTCGTTTTAACCATTTTATGCCTATTTTATACCATATTTTGGTTAGAATCATCTATCTATACTAGTTTTCATCATTGTACGCTCATTCTAAATTATATTTTGATTTAAGTTACCCATATATACTTATTTTCATCATTGTACGTTCATTTTAAGTCATATTTCAGTTTGTATCACCCATGTATCTTTGTTTTCATCATTTTATGCTCATTCTGCACCATGTTTCGGTTAGAATAACTCATTTAGACTCGTTTTTACCAGTCTACGACCATTATATACCATATTTCAGTTAGAATTACCCACCTATACTAGTTTTAAACAGTCTACGACAATTTTTACTATATTTTGATTAGAATCACCCATCTATACTTGTTTTGATCATTGTACGCTGATTCTAAACCATATTTCAGTTAGAATCATTCATTAATACTTGTTTACACCAGTCCACGAGTATTTGGTATCTTATTTCTGTTAGACATATTGCATCCATACTCGGTTTCTCCAATCTACACCCATTATAAACCATATTTTGATTAGAATCATCCATATATACTCGTTTTCACCATTCTAAGCCTGTTTTATGCCATATTTCGGTTTGAATAACACATATATACATGTTTTCATCATTGTACGCTCATTCTATTTCAGTTAGAATCACCTATCTGTACTCGGTTTCTTCATTATATGCTAATTCCAAACCATATTTCGGTTACAAAAACTCATTTATAGTCGTTTTCACAAGTCTACGGGCATTTTGTACCATATTTCAGGTAGAAACACCCATCTATACTCGATTTTATCATTGTACACTCACTCTAAACTATATTTCGATTAGAATCATTTATTTGTACTCGTTTTTAAACAATCTACTAGAATTTGATACCTTACTTCGGCTAGAATCGATTTTATAAACTCATTTTCACTAATCTACGCCTTTTTTTTACCTTAAGTCAGTTAGCGTTACGCATTTATACTCAATTTCACCGATCTTCGATCATTCTAAACCATATTTTGGTTAGAACCTCCCATTTATACACGTTTTTATCATTGTACGCTCATTCTAAATAATATTTCAGTCATAATCACCCATCTATACTCGTTTTCAGCATTGCTTGCTCATTCAACACCTTGAATCGCCTATTTGTACTCGTTTTCATGATTTCATGCTTATTGTATACCATATTTCTATTTAAACAACAATCTATACTCGGTCACCTATTCTAAGCCATATTTCGGTTAGAATTACACATCTATACTCATTTTAACCATTCTATGCCTATTATACCATATTTCGGTCAGTATCATCCATCTATAACTGGTTTTCATTATTGTACGCTCATTCTAAATTATATTTCGGTTTCAATTACCCATATAAACTTGTTTTCATCGTTGTACGTTCATTTTAAGTCATATTTTAGTTTGAATCACCGATGTATCTTCTTTTTCAATATTTTATGCTCATTCTGCACCGTGTTTCGGTTAGAATAACTCATTTAGACTCGTTTTCACCAGTCTACGACCGTTATATACCATATTTTGGTTAGAATCACCCACCTATACTGGTTTTCAACAGTCTACGACCATTTTTACCATATTTCGATTAGAATCGCCCATTATACTCATTTTGATCATTGTACGCTGATTCTAAACCATATTTCAGTTAGAATCATTCATTTATAGTTGTTTTCACCAGTCCACGAGTATTTGGTACCTTATTTCTGTTAGACTTATTGCATCCATACTCGATTTCTCCAATCTACACCCATTATATACCATATTTTGATTAGAATCATCCATATATACTTGTTTTCACCATTCTAAGCCTGTTTTATGCCATATTTCAGTTTGAATAATACATCTATACATGTTTTTATCATTGTACGCTCATTCCATTTCAATTAGAATTGCCCATCTGTACTCAGTTTCTTTATTGTATACTAATTCTAAACCATATTTCGATTACAAAAACTCATTTATAGCCGTTTTTACAAGTCTACGGGCGTTTTTACCACATTTCAGGTAGAAACACCCATCTATACTCGTTTTCATCATTGTACGGTCACTCTAAACCATATTTCGATTAGAATCATTCATTTGTACTCGTTTTTAACAATCTACGAGAATTTGATACCTTACATCGGTTAGAATCGATTTTATAAACTCATTTTCAATAATCTACGCCACTTTTTTTTACCTTAAGTCGGTCTAGAGTTACGCATCTATACTCGGTTTCACCGATCTTCGATCATTCTAAACCATATTTCGGTTAGAATCTCCCATTTATAAATGTATTCATCATTGTACACTGATTCTAAACAATATTTCAGTCACAATCACCCATCTATACTCGTTTTTGGCATTGCTTGCTCATTCAACACCTTGAATCACCTATTTATACTCGTTTTCATCATTTCATTCTTATTGTATACCATATTTCTATTTAAATACCAATCTATACTCAGTTCACCTATTCTAAGCCATATTTCGGTTAGAATTACACATCTATACTCGTTTTAACCATTCTATGCCTATTTTATACCATAATTCGGTTAGAATCATCTATCTATACTGGTTTTCATCATTGTACGCTAATTCTAAATTATATTTCGGTTTCAATTACCCATATATACTTGTTTTCATCATTGTACGTTCATTTTAAGTCATATTTCAGTTTGTATCACCCATGTATCTTTGTTTTCATCATTTTATGCTCATTTTGCACCATGTTTCGGTTATAATATAACTCATTTAGACTCGTTTTTACCAGTCTACGACCATTATATACCATATTTCAGTTAGAATCACCCACCTATACTGGTTTTCAACAGTCTACGACCATTTTTACTATATTTCGATTAGAATCACCCATCTATACTCGTTTTGATCATTGTACGCTGATTCTAAACCATATTTTAGTTAGAATCATTCATTAATACTTGTTTACACCAGTCCACGAGTATTTGGTATCTTATTTCTATTAGACTTATTGCATCCATACTCGGTTTCTCCAATCTACACCCATTATAAACCATATTTTGATTAGAATCATCCATGTATACTCGTTTTCACCATTCTAAGCCTGTTTTATGCATATTTCGATTTGAATAACACATCTATACATATTTTCATCATTGTACGCTCATTCTATTTCAGTTAGAATCACCTATTTGTACTCGGTTTCTTCATTGTATGCTAATTCCAAACCATATTTCGGTTATAAAAACTCATTTATAGTTGTTTTCACAAGTCTACGGGCATTTTGTACCACATTTCAGGTAGAAACACCCATCTATACTTGTTTTCATCATTGTACACTCACTCTAAACTATATTTCGATTAGAATCATTTATTTGTACTCGTTTTTAACAATCTACTAGAATTTGATACCTTACTTCGGCTAGAATCGATTTTATAAACTCATTTTCACTAATCTACGCCTTTTTTTTACCTTAAGTCGGATAGCGTTACGCATCTATACTCAGTTTCACCGATCTTCGGTCATTCTAAACCATATTTCGGTTACATCTCCCATTTATACACGTTTTTATCATTGTACGCTCATTCTAAACAATATTTCAGTCATAATCACCCATCTATACTCGTTTTCGGCATTGTTTGCTCATTCAACACCTTGAATCGTCTATTTATACTCGTTTTCATGATTTCATGCTTATTGTATACCATATTTCTATTTAAACACTAATCTATACTCGGTTCACCTATTCTAAGCCATATTTCAGTTAGAATTACACATCTATACTCGTTTTAACCATTCTATGCCTATTTATACCATATTTCGGTCAGGATCATCCATCTATACGGGTTTTCATTATTGTACGCTCATTCTAAATTATATTTCGGTTTCAATTACCCATATATACTTGTTTTCATCGTTGTACGTTCATTTTAAGTCATATTTCAGTTTGAATCACCCATGTATCTTCTTTTTCAACATTTTATGCTCATTCTGCACCGTGTTTCGGTTAGAATAACTCATTTAGACTATTTTTCACCAGTCTACGACCGTTATATACCATTTTTCGGTTAGAATCACCCACCTATACTGGTTTTCAACAATCTACAACCATTTTGAACATATTTTGATTAGAATCACCCATATATACTCGTTTTGATTATTGTACGCTGATTCTAAACCATATTTCAGTTAGAATCATTCATTTATAGTTGTTTTCACCAGTCCACGAGTATTTGGTACCTTATTTCTGTTAGACTTATTGCATCCATACTCGGTTTCTCCAATCTACATCCATTATATACCATATTTTGATTAGAATCATCCATATATACTCGTTTTCACCATTCTAAGCATGTTTTATACTATATTTCAGTTTGAATAACACATCTATACATGTTTTCATCATTGTACGCTCATTCCATTTCAATTAGAATCGCCCATCTGTACTCGGTTTCTTCATTATATGCTAACTCCAAACCATATTTCGATTACAAAACTCATTTATAGTCGTTTTCACAAGTCTACGGGCGTTTTTACCATATTTCAGGTAGAAACACACATTTATACTCGTTTTCATCATTGTACGGTCACTCTAAACCATATTTCGATTAGAATCATTCATTTGTACTCGTTTTTAACCATCTACGAGAATTTGATAACTTATATCGGTTAGAATCGATTTTATAAACTCATTTTCACTAATCTACGCCACTTTTTTTTACCTTAAGTCGGTTAGAGTTACGCATCTATACTCGGTTTCACCGATCTTCGGTCATTCTAAACCATATTTCAGTTAGAATCTCCCATTTGTAAATGTTTTCATCATTGTACACTCATTCTAAACAATATTTCAGTCATAATCACCCTTCTATACTCGTTTTTGGCATTGCTTGCTCATTCAACACCTTGAATCACCTATTTATACTCGTTTTCATCATTTCAATCTTATTGTATACCATATTTCTTTTTAAACACCAATCTATACTCTGTTCACCTATTCTAAGCCATATTTCGGTAAGAATTACACATCTATACTCGTTTTAACCATTATATGCCTATTTTATACCATATTTTGGTTAAAATCATCTATCTATACTGGTTTTCATCATTGTACGCTCATTCTAAATTATATTTCGGTTTCAATTACCCATATATACTTGTTTTCATCATTGTACGTTTACTTTAAGTCATATTTCAGTTTGTATCACCCATGTATCTTCGTTTTCATCATTTTATGCTCATTTTGTACCGTGTTTCGGTTATAATAACTCATTTAGACTCATTTTTTTCCAGTCTACGACCATTATATACCATATTTCAGTTAGAATCACCCACCTATACTGGTTTTCAACAGTCTACGACCATTTTTACTATATTTTGATTAGAATCATCCATCTATACTCGTTTTGATCATTGTACGCTGATTCTAAACCATATTTCAGTTAGAATCATTCATTAATACTTGTTTTCACCAGTCCACGAGTATTTGGTATCTTATTTCTTTTAGACTTATTGCATCCATACTCGGTTTCTCCAATCTACACCCATTATAAATCATATTTTGATTAGAATCATCCATATATACCCGTTTTCACCATTCTAAGCCTGTTTTATACCATATTTTGGTTTGAATAACACATATATACATGTTTTCATCATTGTACGCACATTCTATTTAAGTTAGAATCACCCATCTGTACTCAAATTCTTTATTGTATGCTAATTCCAAACCATATTTCGGTTACAAAAACTCATTTATAGTCGTTTTCACAAGTCTACGGGCATTTTGTACCATATTTCTGATAGAAACACCCATCTATACTCGTTTTCATCATTGTACACTCACTCAAAATTATATTTCGATTAGAATCATTCATTTGTACTCGTTTTTAACAATCTACTAGAATTTGATACCTTCGGTTAGAATCAATTTTATAAACTCATTTTCACTAATCTACGGCACTTTTTTTTTACCTTAAGTCGGTTAGCGTTACGCATCTATACTCAGTTTCACCGATCTTCGGTCACTCTAAATCATATTTCGGTTAGAATCTCCCATTTATACACGTTTTCATCATTGTACGCTCATTCTAAATAATATTTCAGTCATAATCACATATCTATACTCGTTTTCGGCATTGCTTGCTCATTCAACACCTTGAATTGCCTATTTATACTCGTTTTCATGATTTCATGCTTATTGTATACAATATTTCTATTTAAACACCAATCTATACTCGGTTCACCTATTCTAAGCCATATTTTGATTAGAATTACACATCTATACTCATTTTAACCATTCTATGCCTATTTTATACCAAATTTCGGTCAGGATCATCCATCTATACTGGTTTTCAATATTGTACGCACATTCTAAATTATATTTTGGTTTCAATTACCCATATATACTTGTTTTCATCGTTGTACGTTTATTTTAAGTCATATTTTGGTTTGAATCACCCATGTATCTTCTTTTTCAACATTTTATGCTCATTCTGCACCTGTTTCGGTTAGAATAACTCATTTAGACTCGTTTTCACCAGTCTACGACCGTTATATACCATATTTCGGTTAGAATTACCCACCTATACTGGTTTTCAACAGTCTACGACCATTTTTACCATATTTCGATTAGAATCACCCATCTATACTCGTTTTGATTATTGTACGCTGATTCTAAACCATATTTCAGTTAGAATTATTCATTTATTGTTGTTTTCACCAGTTCACGAGTATTTGGTACCTTATTTCTGTTAGACTTATTACATCCATACTCGGTTTCTATAATCTACACCCCATTATATACCATATTTTGATTAGAATCATCCATATATACTCGTTTTTACCATTCTAAGCCTGTTTTATGCCATATTTCGGTTTGAATAACACATCTATACATGTTTTTATCATTTTATGCTCATTCTATTTCAGTTAGAATCGTCCATTTGTACTCGGTTTCTTCATTGTATGCTAATTCCAAACCATATTTCGATTACAAAAACTCATTTATAGTCGTTTTCACAAGTCTACGGGCGTTTTTACCACATTTCAAGTAGAAACACCCATCTATACTCATTTTCATTATTGTACGGTCACTCTAAACCATATTTCGATTAGAATCATTCATTTGTACTCGATTTTAACAATCTACGAGAATTTGATACCTTACATCGGTTAGATTCGATTTTATAAACTCATTTTCACTAATCTACGCCACTTTTTTTTACCTTAAGTCGGTTAGAGTTACGCATCTATACTCAGTTTCACCGATCTTCGGTCATTCTAAACCATATTTCGGTTAGAATCTCCTATTTATACATGTTTTCATCATTGCACGCTCATTCTAAACAATATTTCAGTCACAATCACCCATCTATACTCGTTTTCGGCATTGCTTGCTCATTCAACACCTTGAATCACCTATTTATACTCGTTTTCATTATTTCATGCTTATTGTATACCATTTTTCTATTTAAACACCAATCTATACTCCGTTCACCTATTCAAAGCCATATATCTGTTAGAATTACACATCTGTACTCGTTTTAACCATTCTATGCCTATTTTATACCATATTTTGGTTAGAAGTTTTTATCATTGTAAGCTCATTCTAAATTATATTTTGGTTTTAATTACCCATATATACTTATTTTCATCATTGTACGTTCATTTTAAGTCATATTTCAGTTTGAATCACCCTTGTATCTTCATTTTCATCATTTTATGCTCATTCTGCACCGTGTTTCGGGTAGAATAACTCATTTAGACTCGTTTTACTAGTCTACGACCGTTATATACCATATTTCGGTTAGAATCACCCACCTATACTGGTTTTCAATAGTCTACGACCATTTTTACCATATTTCGATTAGAATCACCCATCTATACTCGTTTTGATCATTGTACGCTGATTTTAAACCATATTTCAGTTAGAATCATTCATTTATACTTGTTTTCACCAGGCCACGAGTATTTGGTATCTTATTTCTGTTAGACTTATTGCATCCATACTCGGTATCTCTAATCTACACCCATTATAAACCATATTTTGATTAGAATCATCCATATATACTCGTTTTCACCATTCTAAGCCTGTTTATGCCATATTTTGGTTTGAATAACACATCTATACATGTTTTCATCATTGTACGCTCATTCTATTTCAGTTAGAATCACCCATCTATACTCGATTTCTTCAATGTATGCGAATTCCAAACCATATTTCGATTACAAAATTTCATTTATAGTCGTTTTCACAAGCTACGGGCATTTTGTACCATATTTCAGGTAGAAACACCCATCTATACTCGTTTTCATCATTGTACGCTCATTGTAAATCATATTTCGATTAGAATCATTCATTTGTACTCGTTTTTAACAATCTACGAGAATTTGATACCTTACTTTGGTCTGAATCGATTTTATAAACTCATTTTTACTAATCTACGCCACTTTTTTTTTACCTTAAGTCGGTTAGAGTTACGCATCTATACTCGGTTTTACCGATCTTCGCTCATTCTAAACCATATTTAGGTTAGAATCTCTCATTTATACATGTTTTAATCATTGTACGCTCATTTTAAACAATATTTCAGTCACAATCACCCATCTATACTCGTTTTCGGCATTGCTTGCTCATTCAACACCTTAAATCGCCTATTTAGTTTTCATCATTGCACGCTTATTGTATACCATATTTCTATTTAAACACCAATCTATACTCGGTTCACCTATTCTAAGCCATATTTCGGTTAGAATTACACATCTATACTCGTTTTAACCATTCTATGCCTATTTTATACCATATTTCGGTTAGAATCATCCATCTATACTAGTTTTTATCATTGTACGCTCATTCTAAATTATATTTTGGTTTTAATTACCCATATATACTTGTTTTCATCATTGTACGTTCATTTTAAGTCATATTTCAGTTTGAATCACCCATATATCTTCGTTTTCATCATTTTATGCTCATTCTGCACCGTGTTTCGATTAGAATAACTCATTTATACTTGTTTTCACCATTCTAGATCGTTATATACTATATTTCGGTTAGAATCACCCACCTATACTGGTTTTCAATAGTCTACGACCATTTTTACCATATTTCGATTAGAATCACCTATCTATACCCGTTTTGATCATTGTATGTTGGTTCTAAACCATATTTCAGTTAGAATCATTCATTTATACTTGTTTTCACCAGTCTATGAGCATTTGGTACCTTATTTTGGTTAGACTTATTGCATCCATACTTGGTTTCTCCAATCTACACAAATTATAAACCATATTTTGATTAGAATCATCCATATATACTCGTTTTCACTATTCTAAGCCTGTTTTATTCCATATTTCGGTTTGAATAACACATCTATACATGTTTTCATCATTGTACGCTCATTCCATTTCAGTTAGAATCACCCATCTGTACTCGATATCTTCATTGTATGCTAATTCTCAACCATATTTCGGTTACAAAAACTCATTTATAGTCATTTTCACAAGTCTACGGGCGTTTTGTACCACATTTCAGGTAGAAACACCCATCTATACTCGTTTTCATCATTGTACGCTCACCCTAAACCATATTTTGATTAGAATCATTTATTTGTACCCATTTTTAACAATCTATAAGAATTTGATACCTTACTTCGGTTATAATTGATTTTATATACTCATTTTCACTAATCTACGCCACTATTTTTTTTTTACCTTAAGTTGGTTAGAGTTACGCATCTATACTCGGTTTCACCGATCTTCACTCATTCTAAACCATATTTCGGTTAGAATCTCCTATTTATACACGTTTTCATCATTGTACGCTTATTCTAAACAATATTTCAGTCACAATCACCCATCTATACTCGTTTTCGGTAATGCTAGCTCATTCAACACCTTGAATCGCCTATTTATACTCATTTTCATGATTGCACGCTTATTGTATACCATATTTCTGTTTAAACACCAATCTATACTCGGTTCACCTATTCTAAGCCATATTTTCTTTAGAATTACACATCTATACTCGTTTTAACCATTCTATGCCTATTTTATACCATATTCCGGTTAGAATCATGCATCTATACTGGTTTTCATCATTGTACGCTCATTCTAAATTATATTTTGGTTTCAATTACCCATATATACTTGTTTTCATCACTGTACGTTCATTTTAGGTCATATTTCAGTTTGAATCGCCCATGTATCATCGTTTTCATCATTTTATGCTCATTCTGCACCGTGTTTCGGTTAGAATAACTCATTTAGACTTGTTTTCACCAGTCTACGACCGTTATATACTATATTTCAGTTAGAATCACCTACCTATACTGGTTTTCAACAGTCTACGACCATTTTTAGCATATTTTGATTAGAATCACCCATCTATACTCGTTTAGATCATTGTACGCTGATTCTAAACCATATTTCAGTTAGATTCATTCGTTTATACTTGTTTTCACCAGTCTACATGCATTTGGTACCTTATTTCGGTTAGACTTATTGTATCCATACTCGGTGTCTCCAATCTACACCCATTATAAACCATATTTTGATTGGAATCATCC
Organism: Iris macrosiphon; assembly: GCA_036927795.1. Classification (NCBI taxonomy): domain Eukaryota; kingdom Viridiplantae; phylum Streptophyta; class Magnoliopsida; order Asparagales; family Iridaceae; genus Iris; species Iris macrosiphon. The sequence goes on along the minus strand of JAYESA010001052.1, from coordinate 8,136 downwards.
ATACATACTCGTTTTCACCATTCTAAGCCTGTTTTATGCCATATTTCAGTTTGAATAACACATCTATACATGTTTTTATCATTGTACGCTCATTCCATTTCAGTTAGAATCACCCATCTGTACTCGATTTCTTCATTGTATGCTAATTACAAACCATATTTCAGTTACAAAAACTCATTTATAGTCGTTTTCACAAGTCTACGAGAGTTATGTACCACATTTCAGGTAGAAACACCCATCTATACTCGTTTTCATCATTATACGCTCACTCTAAACTATATTTCGATTAGAATCATTCATACTCGTTTTCATCATTATACGCTCACTCTAAACTATATTTCGATTAGAATCATTCATCTGTACCCATTTTAACAATCTATGAGAATTTGATACCTTACTTCGGTTAGAATCGATTTTATATACTCATTTTCACTAATCTATGTTTTTTTCTTTTTTTACCTTAAGTCGGTTAGAGTTACGCATCTATACTCGGTTTCACCGATCTTCACTAATTCTAAACCATATTTCGCTTAGAATCTCCCATTTATACACGTTTTCATCATTGTACGCTCATTCTAAACAATATTTCAGTCACAATCACCCATCTATACTCGTTTTCGGCTATGCTTTCTCATTCAACACCTTGAGTTGCCTATTTATATTCGTTTTCATCAATGCACGCTTATTGTATACCATATTTCTATTTAAACACCAATCTATACTTGGTTCACCTATTCTAAGCCATATTTCGGTTAGAATTACACATCAACACTCATTTTAACCATTCTATACCTATTTTATACCATATTTCGGTTAGAATTATCCATCTATGCTGGTTTTCATCATTGTACGCTCATTCTAAGTTATATTTTCGGTTTTAATTACCCATATATACTTGTTTTCATCATTGTACGTTCATTTTAAGTCATATTTCAGTTTTAATCACCCATGTATCTTCGTTTTCATCATTTTATGCTCATTCTGTACCGTGTTTCGGTTAGAATAACTTATTTATACTCATTTTCACCATTCTACGACTGTTATATACCATATTTCGGTTAGAATCATCCACCTATACTGGTTTTCAACAGTCTACGACCATTTTTACCATATTTCGATTAGAACCACCCATCTATACTCGTTTTGATCATTGTACACGGATTCTAAACTATATTTCAGTTAGAATCATTCATTTATACTTGTTTTCACCAGTCCCCGAGCATTTGGTACCTTATTTCGGTTAGACTTATTGTATCCATACTGGTTTTCTCCAATCTACACCCATTATAAACAATATTTTGATTAGAATCATCCATATATACTCGTTTTCACCATTCTAAGCCTGTTTTATGCCATATTTTGGTTTGAATAACACATCTATACATGTTTTCATCATTGTACGCTCATTCCATTTCAGTTAGAATCACTCATCTGTACTCGATATCATTATTGTATGCTAATTCTAAACCATATTTTGGTTACAAAAACTCATTTATAGTCTTTTTCACAAGTCTACGGGAGTTTTGTACCATATTTCAGGTAGAAACACCCATATAAACTCATTTTCATCATTAAACGCTCACTCTAAGCTATATTTCGATTAGAATCATTTATTTGTACCCATTTTTAACAATCTATAAGAATTTGATACCGTACTTCGGTTAGAATCGATTTTATATACTCATTTTCACTAATCTACTCTCTTTTTTTACCTTAAGTCGGTTAGAGTTACGCATCTATACTCGGTTTCACCGATCTTCGCTCATTCTAAACCATATTTTGGTTAGAATCTCCTATTTATACACGTTTTCATCATTGTACGCTCACTCTAAACAATATTTCAGTCACATTCACCCATCTATACTCGTTTTCGGCTATGCTTGCTCATTCAAAACCTTGAATTGCCTATTTATACTCGTTTTCATCAATGAACGCTTATTGTATACCTTATTTCTATTTAAACACCAATTTATACTCGGTTCACCTATTCTAAGCCATATTTCGGTTAGAATTACACATCTACACTCATTTAAACCATTCTATACCTATTTTATACCATATTTTGGTTAGAATCATCCATCTATGCTGGTTTTCATCATTGTACGCTTATTCTAAATTATATTGTGGTTTTAATTACCCATATATACTTGTTTTCATCATTGTATATTCATTTAAGTCATATTTCAGTTTTAATCACCCATGTATCTTCGTTTTTATCATTTTATGCTCATTCTGCACCGTGTTTCGGTTAGAATAACTTATTTATACTTGTTTTTCACGAGTCTATAACCGTTATGTACCATATTTTGGTTAGAATCATCCATCTATACTGGTTTTCAACAGTCTATGACCATTTTTACCATATTTCGATTAGAATCACCCCATCTATACTTGTTTTGATTATTGTACGCTGATTCTAAACCATATTTCAGTTAGAATCATTCATTTATAATTATTTTCACCAGTCCACGAGCATTTGGTACCTTATTTCGGTTAGACTTATTGCATCTATACTCTGTGTCTCCAATCTACACCCATTATAAACCATATTTTGATTAGAATCATCCATATATACTCGTTTTCACCATTCTAAGCCTGTTTTATGCCATATTTCGGTTTGAATAACACATCTATACATATTTTTATCATTGTACGCTCATTCCATTTCATTTAGAATCACCCATCTGTACTCGGTTTCTTCATTGTATGCTAATTATAAACCATATTTCGGTTACAAAAACTCATTTATAGTCGTTTTCACAAGTCTAAGGGAGTTTTGTACCATATTTCAAGTAGAAACACCCATCTATACTCGTTTTTATCATTGTACGCTCACTCTAAACCATATTTTGATTAGAATCATTCATTTGTACTAGTTTTTAACAATCTATAAGAATTTGATACCTTACTTCAGTTAGAATCATTTTTATATACTCATTTTCACTAATCTACGATTTTTTTTTACCTTAAGTCGTTTAGAGTTACGCATCTATACTCGGTTTCACCGATCTTCGCTCATTCTAAACCATGTTCCATTAGAACCTCCTATTTATACACGTTTTCATCATTGTACGCTCACTCTAAACAATGTTTCAGTCAGAATCACCCATCTATACTTGTTTTCGGCTATGCTTGCTCATTCAACACCTTGAATTGCCTATTTATACTCATTTTCATCATTGCACGCTTATTGTATACCATATTTCTATTTAAACACCAATATATACTCGATTCACCTATTCTAAGCTATATTTCAGTTAGAATTACACATCTATACTCGTTTTAACCATTCTATGCCTATTTTATACCATATTTCGGTTAGAATCATCCATCTATACTGGTTTTTATCATTGTACACTCATTATAAATTATATTTCGATTTTAATTACCATATATACTTGTTTTCATCATTGTACATTTATTTTAAGTCATATTTTAGTTTGAATCACCCATGTATCTTCGTTTTTATCATTTTATGCTCATTCTATACCGTGTTTCAGTTAGAATAACTTATTTATATTTGTTTTCACCAGTCTACGACCGTTATATACCATATTTTGGTTAGAATCATCCACCAAACTGGTTTTTAATAGTCTACGACCATTTTAACTATATTTCGATTAGAATCACCCATCTATACTCGTTTTGATCATTTTACGCTGATTCTAAACCATATTTCAGTTAGAATCATTCATTTATAATTATTTTCACCAGTCCACGAGCATTTGGTACCTTATTTCGGTTAGACTTATTGCATCTATACTCGGTGTCTCCAATCTACATCCATTATAAACCATATTTTGATTAGAATCATCCATATATACTCATTTTTACCATTCTAAGCCTGTTTTATGCCATATTTCGGTTTGAATAACACATCTATACATGTTTCATCATTGTACGCTTATTCTATTTCAGTTAGAATCACCCATCTGTACTCGGTTTTTTCATTGTATGCTAATTCTAAACCATATTTCGGTTACAAAAACTCATTTATAGTCGTTTTTACAAGTTTAAGGGAGTTTTGTACCATATTTTAGGTAGAAACACCCATCTATAATCGTTTTCATCATTGTACGCTCACTCTAAACCATATTTTGACTAGAATCATTCATTTGTACCCATTTTTAACAATCTATGAGAATTTGATACCTTACTTCGGTTAGAATCATTTTTATGTACTCACTTTCACTAATCTATGATTTTTTTTTACCTTAATTCAGTTAGAGTTACGCATCTATACTCGGTTTCACGATCTTCGCACATTCTAAACCATGTTTTGGTTAGAATCTCCCATTTATACACGTTTTCATCATTGTACGCTCACTCTAAACAATATTTCAGTCACAATCATCCATCTATACTCGTTTTCGGCTATGCTTGCTCATTCAACACCTTGAATTGCCTATTTATACTCGTTTTCATCATTGCACACTTATTGTATACCATATTTCTATTTAAATACCAATCTATACTCGATTCACCTATTCTAAGCCATATTTCGGTTAGAATTACACATCTATACTCGTTTTAACCATTCTATGCCTATTTTATACCATATTTCGGTTAGAATCATCCATCTATACTAGTTTTCATCATTGTACGCTCATTATAAATTATTTTTCGGTTTCAATTACCCATATATACTTGTTTTCATCATTATACGTTCATTTTAAGTCTTATTTCAGTTCGAATCACCCATGTATCTTCGTTTTCATCATTTTATGCTCATTCTGCACCGTGTTTCGATTAGAATAACTTATTTATACTTGTTTTCACCAGTCTACGACCGTTATATACCATATTTCGGTTAGAATCATCCACCTATACTGGTTTTCAACAGTCTATGACCATTTTTACCATATTTTGATTAGAATTACCTATCTATACTCGTTTTAATCATTGTACGCTGATTCTAAACCATATTTCAGTTAGAATCATTTATTTATAATTATTTTCACCAGTCCACGAGCATTTGGTACCTTATTTCGGTTAGACTTAGTGCATCCATACTCGGTGTCTCCAATCTACACCCATTATAAACCATATTTTGATTAGAATCATCCATATATACTCGTTTTCACCATTCTAAGCCGGTTTTATGCCATATATCAGTTTGAATAAGACATCTATACATGTTTTCATCATTGTACGCTCATTCTATTTTAGTTAGAATCACCCATCTGTACTCTGTTTCTTCATTGTATGCTAATTCCAAACCATATTTTGGTTACAAAAACTCATTTATAGACGTTTTCACAAGTCTACGGGAGTTTTGTACCATATTTCAGGTAGAAATATCCATCTATACTCATTTTCATCATTGTACGCTCACTCTAAACCATATTTCGATTAGAATCATTCATTTGTACCCGTTTTTAACAATCTATGAAAAATTGATACCTTACTTCGGTTAGAATCGATTTTATATACTCATTTTCACTAATCTACGCTTTTTTTAAACCATAAGTCGGTTAGAGTTACGCATCTATACTCGGTTTTACCGATCTTCGCTCATTCTAAACTATATTTCAATTAGAATCTCCTATTTATACACGTTTTCATCATTGTACGCTCACTCTAAACAATATTTCAGTCACAATCATCCATCTATACTCGTTTTCGGCTGTGCTTGCTCATTCCTCGGTTTCACCGATTTTCACTTATTCTAAACCATATTTCGGTTAGAATCTCCTATTTATACATGTTTTCATCATTGTACGCTCATTTTAAATAATATTTCAGTCACAATCACCCATCTATACTCGTTTTTAGTAATGCTAGCTAATTCAACACCTTCAATCGCCTATTTATACTCATTTTTATCATTGCACGCTTATTATATACCATATTTCTATTTAAATACCAATCTACACTCGGTTTACCTATTCTAAGCCATATTTCGGTTAGAATTACACATCTATACTCGTTTTAACCATTCTATGCCTATTTTTATACCATATTTCGGTTAGAATCATCCATCTATACTGGTTTTCATCATTGTACGCTCAATCTAAATTATATTTCGGTTTCAATTACCCATATATACTTGTTTTCATCATTGTACGTTCATTTTAAGTCATATTTCAGTTTGAATCACCCATGTATCTTCGTTTTTATCATTTTATGCTCATTCTGCACCGTTGTTTCGGTTAGAATAACTCATTTATACTCGTTTTTACCAGTCTACGACCGTTATATACCATATTTGGTTAGAATCATCCACCTATTCTGGTTTTCAATAGTCTATGAACGTTTTTACCATATTTCGATTAGAATCACCCATCTATAGTCGTTTTGATCATTGTACGCTGATTCTAAATCATATTTCAGTTACAATCATTCATTTATAATTATTTTCACCAGTCCCCGAGCATTTGGTACCTTATTTCGGTTAGACTTATTGCATCCATACTCAGTGTCTCCAATCTACACCCATTATAAACCATATTTTGATTAGAATCATCCATATATACTCGTTTTCACCATTCTAAGCCTGTTTTATGCCATATTTTAGTTTGACAAACACATCTATACATGTTTTCATCATTGTACGCTCATTCCATTTCAGTTAGAATCACCCATCTGTACTCGATTTCTTCATTGTATGCTAATTCTAAACCATATTTTGGTTACAAAAACTTATTTATAGTTGTTTTCACAAGTCTACGGGAAGTTTTGTACCACATTTCAGGTAGAAATACCCATCTATACTAGTTTTCATCATTGTATGCTCACTCTAAACCATATTTCAATTAGAATCATTCATTTGTACCGTTTTAACAATCTATGAGAATTTGATACCTTACTTCAGTTAGAATCGTTTTTATATACTCATTTTCACTAATCTACGCCACTTTTTTTTTTACCTTAAGTCGGTTTGAGTTACGCATCTATACTCAGTTTCACCGATCTTCGCTCATTCTAAACCATATTTCGGTTAGAATCTCCCATTTATACATGTTTTCATCATTGTACGCTCACTCTAAACAATATTTCAGTCGCAATCACCCATTTATACTCGTTTTCGGCTATGTTTGCTCATTCAACATCTTGAATAGCCTATTTATACTCGTTTTTATCATTACACACTTATTGTATACCATATTTCTATTTAAATACCAATCTATACTCGATTCACCTATTCTAAGCCATATTTCGGTTAGAATTACACATCTATACTCGTTTTAACCATTCTATGCCTATTTTATACCATATTTCGGTTAGAATCGTCATCTATACTCGTTTTCATCATCCTGTACGTCATATTATACATATTTTCGGTTTCAAATCCCCATGTTTACACCCTGTTTTCACTATTATACGAGCATTTTAAGTCCTTATTTCAGTTAGAACTCATTCCTAGTATCTTGTTTCATCCATTCTATGCTCATTATAGACCATCGTTTTGTTAGAATCTCCTCTATACTCGTTTTCTACCATTCTACGCCCAGTCAATACATATTTCGGTTAGAATCAAACATCTACCTCGTTTTCAACAGTCCTACGACCTATTTTATACACTATTTCGATTAGAATCACTCATCCTATAGTCAGTTTTGATCATTGCTACAGATCATTCTATTCCATATTTCAGTTAGAATCCCCTACTTATACTTGTTTTTCACCAGTCCTAAGAGCATTCTAGGTCCATTATTTCGGTTATAATCTTCCCATCATACTAGGTGTCTCCAATCTACACCCATTATACACCCTATTTCCGATAAGAATCCACCCATCTATGCTCGTTTTATCCCTTCTACGCTCAGTTCTATGCCATATTTCAGGTTAGAATCAACAATCTATACATCGGTTTTCCATTCACTTGGACACTCATTCCATTTTAGTCTAGCAATCACCACATCTGTACTCGATTTCTTTATTGTATGCTAATTCCAAACCATATTTCGGTTACAAAAACTTATTTATAGTCGTTTTCACAAGTCAACGGGAGTTTTGTACCATATTTCAGGTAGAAATACCCATCTATACTAGTTTTCATCATTGTACGCTCACTCTAAACCATATTTCGATTAGAACCACCCATCTATGCTCGTTTTAACCCCTCTACGCTCATTCTATACCTTATTTCAGTTAGAATCAAACAATCTATACTCGTTTTCGCAATTTCACGAC
>JAYESA010001051.1:0-67013 GCA_036927795.1 Iris macrosiphon | reverse complement strand
GTAATCTGCAACTTGCAAAGCTCATCTACTTTCAGGATTTAAGAAAACACCAAAAACATATCTTCCAGTTTGTTCCTAGGAAGGAGCCCAATGAGAACAATGTCAATATTCATTTTCTTTTAGGCCACTTGCACCATGTCTCCATCTGACTCCCTAGTTAACAGGTTTTACAGGGAAAAGCATATGATATTCATATAATTCATATGTTCTATCCTTGAACAATTTGCAAATGCAGTCTACAAAATCTAAGAAACAAGTTAATGTGCAGATGTTACACGAAAGTCTTGTCCATGATACATAGTAGTCAAGAAAATACAGTATTCAGTACTTCTGCTAAGTTAGGGACTCGTCTCATGGTGAATGCAGGAAACCAGGAATGTTATCTTATATTTTACAAATTTGTCATGTTATTTATATTGCGAAGGAAATATAATTTCCCAAATCATGTCAGTAACTTTCTCCATGGTACCAAACAGCAAAGAGATCAAAGTCACATTCAACACACACATAATTAAAGTCACCAATTGAAATTTGGAACTGTATCATGTAAAATGATCTACCTTGTAGCCAACAGTATCTCCAACAGCTTCTCCTCTTTCATAAGAGATCCGCTCGGCAACTATAAACAGAAGCATAAGTTCTTGACTAATAGATAAAAGAAGAGAATCATATGATATTAGAGACCATGAAAGTACCTGAAATAGCTGATATACGCCGTGGTTGTGTGCACACTATTTTACATATTTCTCCTTTGCTCCACATATGATCCAAGATATATTGAGGAACCTGAAGTTGAAAGGTTATTTAGTGAGTAAACACAGGCTCAGAAAACAAACACATTCTACCTTAAACCATCTACAGGATGTTAGAAACATTTCAACATAACAGCCAACAGTAAATGATCTAAAGACTTCAAAAAAAAAAGCACAAAAGCTCACGAGGTTCCGTAATCCATGATTTGACAATAATAAACTTCTGATTGAACACAAAACACATTGAAGTGAAATATTAATCTGAGCATGAAAAGCTATAAATGGATAGTAATCATTATACTGGATCAAAACTATAATGGTTTATCATACACCAATAGCATACAAAAACCAAGGAGATTGGTAATAGGTATAATTTGAAAGGTCGAGTCTTGCAAAAGTTAAAATTATAAGAATCAACAACAGCAAGATTTAAATCTATATAAAATTTAAAGTTGAAGTCTAAAAAGGTAGAAACCTAGACGGCCAGATGGCGAGCAGGTTGAGCTACCTTTTCAGTGATGTGGTTTATTCCTGTACTAGTCTAGACCAAGGTAATCAAAGGCGCAAGGCGCACTCAAGGCGCAAAGTGTCCATATCGCCCAAGGCGCACTTAAGGTGCGCGTCAGAGCGATGCAAGGCGCAAAAAAAAAAAAAAAAAAAATTATATATATATATATATATATATATATATATATATATATATATATATATATACTTTGAATTGAAGTTTTAAGATATTCTTCAAGTGCTTTGTAAGGATAATTAAAATTATAGGACTTTGATTTCATCAAAAGATGAAAATGATATTAAAAAAATGGTATACAAAATAAACATTATACAAAATAGTAAAAAAAAAAACAGTTTACAAATAACATTATACGAAACAGTATAAGAAAACAGAAAGGAAAAAAAACAGTTTAAAAATAACATTATACAAAACAGTATAAGAAAACAGAAAGGAAAAAAAAACTGTATAAAAATAACATTATACAAAACAGTATAAGAAAAACAGAAAAAAGAAAGAAAAAAAAGTATAAAAATAACATTATACAAAACAGTATAAGAAAATAGAAAAAAACAGAAAAAACAGTATACAAAATAAAGTATTAAAGAAACTGTAAAAAAAGGGTATATAAGTTTTTTTTTCTGAATATTCCCCAGGCGCGCCTTAACCATCCGGTGCCTTAGGAAAATGTGTGCCTTACGAAACGCGCCTTGCCTTGACTACAATGAGGCGATGTCTCTGCGCCTAGGAGCAAGGCGCGCCTTTGACTACACTCGTCTAGACGAAGAGGTAAAATGAGAAATTTGTGTATCCTTTTAAAAACTCCCATATATGTTCATTGGTCTGAGTTGCGTGGTCGCACCCCTTGCAGTGGAAGCAACTGATGCAGGTTTGTTTTTTTATAGGCCCCTCGCAAACAGGATTGAAGAGCAAGCATGCCCGTTTCCAAGTGCAAGGTCTGGCTTTGGTAAAAAAAATGGGCAAGCAAAGGCAGTAATAAACTTCAGTTTGGTGCAAATAGGGCCACTAAGAGCAAGCATAAAAAGAGTTTCAGCAGGCAAGGTGCCCTGTCCAAGTCCACTAACAAGTCAGGATCATATCTGGTGAAAACATTAGATAAGATCTTTGCTTGTTATAAGTATTAGGTACATTTCTCTTATTTTATTAAAGAGGCAGCCATCCCTATTGTTCGAGTTGAAAGTTGAACTTAGATAGCAGGAGAAAAGGTGTTCTCTGAGAGATCATACTCATTACTTGTTAGAACAATAAACTTTATTTTGATAAAGTTCATGTTATTAATGCTTCACAACTCAATCTCAGGTTGCATCATAAAACCTTTGAACTTACACCTTTGACAAAAATAAGGCATATCCAATATAATTGAAGTTCTTAGATAAGATACTCATTGTTAGATAATGCATTAACAAGAAATGTAAGTGCATGAGGCACAACTAAATTATATACCAATGCTCTTCTTTAGCATATAAATAGACAAAGTTGACGAGAGAAACCAATGACATCTTTAACTATCCTTAAGGGGGCTGTTTGGTTGTCCGCAAATGGAAATACCACGCAACAACTTAAAGGGCTGTTTGTTTGGTTCTGTCAATGGAAATAACATGCAACATTTGTTGCTTGCTTGTTGTCGTAAATGGTGTTCCATATTCAGTGTTTGGTTTCTGTAAATAATTTTGCAGTATTTACAAATCTATTGTTTGTTTGGTTTCCTATAAATGATGAAGTGTTGTTGCAAGATTTACAAATCCAGATGGTTGGTACTTTTGTGACAGTTAAGTAATTGTATCCCATGATCTCCTTCATTGTTTGGTGACGTTACCACTTTTATAAGATTATAACAATTTATTTTCTACAATAAGAGAGTATTATATTATTATTCCTCTCTTTTTCCTTCTTTTTTATACAAAACGGCTGAACATGTCGCATTTCCATTAATACAGTGAAGATTATAAGAACAATTTTAGAAAAGACTACAATTCCTCTTGAGATCGAGAAACGCTTGTTTACTTATATTGATGCTCTAAAGAAAGGTTGGGAGTTCTCTTGTTGCCTCTCAAGGGAAACAACATGCTGAAAATTAAAACACCATTAGGCTTTAATATTAAGAAGCACTTTGGGTACTAGAAGCTCTTTTATGCCGACTCACATGGAAACAATAAAGAGAATATTAGAGAATATTACTTTGACGTACATCCTAGTATAAATTTTGCCCACAAATTTCAAACCCAACAAAGGCTTTAAGATATAGAAACACCGTAGGTTTTAATGGACACATTAAATTGGTGACAACCTAATGGGGAGAGAAGAGAGATCTCTATAGAACTTCATCTTGCTCAATCAGCAGCACCTCATCTTCTATCAGTTGGGTTGAGAAGTGTTCTTGTATAGGAGAAGGAGAAGAGGGGGTTTATGTTCCTGACAAAATGAAAGTACAAGAAGAGAAGAAAAGTAAGAAGAGTGGTGACCATAACTTGGAACGGAGAGAAAGAGAGAGAGTGTATGGGAAATAGTGCACCAAATGCAGCTTTCTGATGATTTGGCCTAGCATTTATTATCCTCCTTTGCAAAATATGTAAAGTAGTGTTGCAACAAATTTGGCTGCAACAAATGTTGCAGGATTTGGAGAGTATTCTGCAGCTTTTGTTGTAGCATTACACGATTTACAACAATCCAAATGTTGGAATTGGTGTATGCTGCAACAAATGTTGCATGTATTTACATTTACAGGCAACCTAACAGCCCCTGAGATTAACAAAGAGGCCAACGCCATTCGGCGCCAGTCGACTACTAATAGGTACAACTTAAACTGGTATATAGGAACACCAAAGTAAACTGATAATATATGTTTCTTTCTTCCCTAAAAGAACAAGTGTTTCTCAGACAATTGGAAAGAAAATCAAATATTGACAATAATAAATCAGTGCCTGATACAGCTACATCTAGAAAGAAAGAACTAATGAAGTATGACCGGCATGGTGGGGCATAGTGGTAAAGTAAATTTAAAACAGTGCAAAATGCAGATGAGCATGTGATAGAGGTTACATGAAATGTTCATCTAATAGAGGGCACCTGAGAACCCAACTATAAATTTGCTACTATTCCCATACAGGATATGTTAAATGTACCAGAAAGAAGATAAAGCAAAGAACTCATCACCTGAGTTGTTTTGCCACAACCAGTCTCGCCAGCTATCAGCACCACCTGATAAAACTTGTCATCAGTCTAAGCAAAAAAGTTAATGCATCTAATCCTTTTGGAATTAAAACATATGCAATTATCAAAAAGGGTTAGATGTTGAAACAGACCACAGATCAAATTGCACATAAAAGAATACATGACTACTAAATAGAAATGATGTATTCCATTCGGTAAATGAACTTCTATGTCGACCAATGAATGACAAGTGACAACCCGTACCATTTGAACAGTAATCTAGACCTACATTAACAGCTTCCCTTCTCTCTTACTTTCCAAACTTGTCACCCATGTGAATATGCACACTTCAAGCAATAAGGTCAAATGAATAGAGGCTGTCGTTTCATAAATGTCACAAATTTGAATCTTATCGGTAAGACAACTATCACATGATCATATCACCGAGTAATAAGTACTAATAGGCCTAGCCAACAAGACTAAATATATCGTGATTGTTAGAGTTATTTTATTTTGTTATTTATCATATGAGGGTATAATAGTAATTATGGGTGTATTGCATATCAATATAAATAGACATGAGATGCAACCTAGGGTTTAAGTCCCTTGCAATCTCCTTTCTCATATTCTCTCTTCCTCTACTTCCCCTTCTCCTCTCTATCTCTAAACTTAACTTGGTATCAGAGCATATATTTGTAAGTACTGTACATCTCATCCCCGACAGGGCCGATCAAACTCGGCCATGAGTTCGACAGGGGTTCGGGGGCGGTAGCCCCTGACTGCAGGGTTCGGGGCGGCAGCCCAGAAAAAAAAAATTTCGGCTATTTTTCGTCTACTTTTCATGATAAGCCGTTCGTTGTTCGTGGTCGTTCGTGGTTCGTTTATGAGATCTAGGGTTTCTACAGATCTTCGTTGGTTATTCGTCGTCGGTTGAGGTTCGTTGTGAGATCTAGGGTTTCAAAGATCTCGTCTTTCTGTTGCATCTGCAAGTATGGTGGGGACCGAATCTTCTAGCGAGGTTAATAGTGGTGGTGGTAGCGGAGGTGGTTCTCCTTTTACTGTTATTCATAATGATGAATTGGGAAAGTCGATTACAGCGGTGAAACTCAATGGTGCGAACTATCTTGCCTGGTCCAAGTCTATCAAAGTGGTGTTAAGGGCGAAGAAGAAGTTGAAGTTTTTGACCGAAGAACCCCTGCTTGAAACGTCCGCTGAGTATGAAGATTGGATGAGTGCAGATGCATACGTTATGTCGTGGTTGTGGCATAGTATGGAACCACATATCGCTGCTAATGTTCAGTGGTGTGAATCAAGCAAACAGATTTGGGCATATCTGGAAGAATCTTATTCGCAGAAGCGAAATGTTGCCCGTATCTATGAGTTGTACGAGTTATTGTTCAATACAAAGCAAAATGGGAAGCCTGTGAATGAATATCTGGCTTCAAAGAAGGCTTTGTGGGAGGAACTGCTTCAATATCATCCTGTTACTACTGATTTGAAGGAAGCTCGGAGACAGAAGGAAGAGTTTCATGTTTCACTCATCCTAGCCGGCTTGGATCCTGCGCTCGAACCTTATAAAGCTCAAATCCTTGCTGGAGAGCAGTTACCTACGGTGGCAGATACTTTCTCCCGTCTCAATCGTTCCTTTCTGGGACAGAGTTCTGTGGTGCCGAGTACTGACTCTTCTGCCCTAGTTTCTAGTGCTGTTGGTCGTGGTGGTGGACGTGGTATTGGACGTGGCGGTAGAGATGGTGGTCGTAGTTTTGGTCGAGGAGGAGGCCGTGGTGGTAGAGACAATGGTCGTGGTGGTGGTCGCGGTGGTGGTGGTGGCCGCGGTGGTGGTGGTGGTGGCCGTGGTCAACCACGAAAGTGTAACTATTGTGGAATGCTCGGTCATGTAGAAGACTATTGTTGGGACAAATGGGGCAAACCAGAATATGCACATCAAGTGCATGATGAAAATATGCAGTCCCAGGACACCACTTCTGCTCCCAGAGATGATACTTCGGGTTTCAATCAGACTTCAACGTCCGATACCTCATCTCCATTTCAACAGATCCTCCAGAAGTTGAACGCGCTTGCTAGTACCACCTCCCAACCTACTGCAACCATGGCACATATAGGTAATCCTGCTTTTGTGGCAACCCAGTCACCATCCACCTCTTGGGTCATCGACTCAGGAGCAAGCTCTCACATGTCTGGTATAACATCTATCTTTCATAATCGTAGTTCCATGAAACATAATATTATCTTGGCTGATGGGTCTACTCGTCCTGTGCTTGGGAAAGGTGTCATTCACCCTACTCAATCACTATCATTATTTGATTCATTATATGTGCCTAATTTTTCATTTAATTTGTTATCTGTGAGCCAGTTAACCAAATCTCTTCAATGTTCTGTGACATTTTCTCCCAATTCGTGTATTTTTCAGGACCTCGGGACGAAGAAGACGATTGGTTCGGGGCATGAAAAAGATGGACTGTACTACTTGGATCTACCTGGAAAGGCCTTCACTTCTGTTTCTACTTCTCCGTTGCAGTGGCATTATCGTTTGGGACATCCGTCTTTGGCTAAGTTGCGTCAAGTTGTTCCTAGTTTGAGTCATGTTTTTAGTCTTGAATGTGAGGCTTGTCAGTTAGGCAAGCATCACCGTAGTTCCTTTCCTCGTCGTAGTGAGAGTCGTCAATTAGAGTCTTTTGATCTTGTTCATTCTGATATTTGGGGTCCGTCTAGAGTCAAAAGTCCGAAAGGATTTCAGTATTTTGTTATTTTTATTGATGATTATTCCAGAATGACTTGGTGTTATTTAATGAAAGAAAGATCTGAGTTTCCAAATGTGTTATTTGCCTTTTATAATGAAGTCTATGTTCAGTTTAATAAACGTATCAAAATTCTGCGTTCTGATAATGCTTTGGAGTATACTCAATCTTCTGTGAACAGTTTCTGTGTTGATCGTGGTATGATTCATCAAACCAGTTGTGTCCACACCTCTCAACAAAATGGTATAGCCGAACGCAAACATCGACACATTTTAGATGTGGCTCGAACTCTCATGTTCAATATGCATGTCCCCAAACAGTATTGGGCAGATGTCGTTCTTACTGCATGTTATCTTATTAATCGCATGCCATCATCTGTATTAAATAACAAAGTTCCATTTACTATATTACATACAGATGTCGCACCCTTTTCCTTATCTCCTCAAGTGTTTGGCTGTGTCGTTTTTATTCATAACTTGGAACCTAATCGAGATAAGTTGGCTCCTAGATCTCTGAAGTGTGTCTTTCTTGGTTATCCCCGTACTCAAAAAGGTTATCGTTGTTACAGTCCACAGTCACGCAAATATTATGTCAGTGCGGATGTTACATTCTTTGAGTCTACCCATTTCTTTCCTTCAGGAGACCGTTGTATTCCTTTTACAACAGATTTGATATCTTCCATACCACTTCCGGTCATTCCTGAATCAATTTCTGTCTCCATTCCCCATTTACAGGTTTATCAGAGATCCAAGGACAGGCCAGTGGTTCTGCAAAATTCAGCCTTCAACCAATCATCTTCCGTGCCTGAGGTTTCTGCTCCCATCACCACAGATCCAGATGATCTTCCTATTGCTCTCAGAAAAAGACAACGCCTTTGTACCACAAAGAATAAGCATCCCATTTCTAACTATGTTTTATTACACCGTGCTTCATCATCTTTTCATGCATTTGCTGTTTCATTGTCTTCTACTTTTATTCCCAAAACTTACAAGCAGGCTATGTCATCTTCTGGTTGGAAAAGTGCAATGGATGAGGAGATGTATGCTTTACATCAAAATCAGACTTGGGAGCTTACATCACTTCCTGTTGGAAAACAAACAGTGGATTGTAGATGGGTATACACTGTTAAGTATCACCCTGATGGTTCTGTTGAGCGCCTCAAGGCACGGTTGGTTGCCAAAGGGTATACTCAGACATATGGCATGGATTATATGGAGACTTTCTCTCCAGTGGCTCGGCTGAATTCAGTTCGAATTCTTATTTCTGTGACGGTTAATCACCAATAGCCTATATATCAGCTGGACATAAAGAATGCTTTCTTGCATGGTGACTTACAGGAGGAGGTTTATATGGATCAACCACCGGGATATGTTGTAGCAGGAAATAAAAGACTCGTATGTCGATTGAAGAAAGCATTATATGGACTAAAACAGTCACCTCGTGCTTGGTTTGACAAGTTCAGTTCAGTTCTCATTCAGTATGGCTTTCGGCGTACCACATCAGATCATTCAGTGTTTTGCCATTCTTCCTCAGCAGGTATTATCGTGTTGATTGTTTATGTTGATGATATCATTATATCTGGGAGTGATCATGCTGGAATTGCGGACTTGAAGGCCTACCTTAGTCGTCAGTTTCATACTAAGGATTTGGGTCTTCTTCGATATTTTTTTGGAATCGAGGTTGCTCGATCTAAGAAGGGGGTGTATCTGTCACAACGCAAGTATGTTCTAGACTTGCTTTCCGAGACTGGGATGTTGGAGTGTCGGCCAGTTGAGACTCCTATGGATTATCATGACAAGCTTGATGCTGACAGGGGAGAGTTATTTGAGGATGTTGGATATTATAGACGTTTGGGTGGCAAACTTATATATCTTACTGTTACTCGACCAGACATCACATATGCAGTTGGAGTAGTTAGTCAGTTTATGCATGCCCCTCGGCAACCACATTGGGAGGCTATCTCTCGCATTCTTCGATACTTGAAGGGTGCACCTGGAAAGGGTTTGTTGTACAAACCTTCCCAGTTGCTTACGGTGACTGGGTTCGGTGATGCTGATTGGGCAGGCAGTCGCAGTGATAGGAGGTCTACTTCTGGCTATTGTACGTTTGTGGGTGGCAATCTTGTCACGTGGCGTAGTAAGAAGCAGAATGTTGTGGCTCGTTCTAGTGCAGAGGCTGAGTACCGTGCGATGGCTCATACAGCTTCTGAGATGATGTGGGTGCAGTCTCTTCTTCATGAAATGGGAATTATGATTCCTATTCCGATGGAGATGTATTGTGATAATCAGTCGGCAATGTTTATCGCAAGTAATCCGGTGTTTCATGAGCGCACGAAGCATATCGAGGTGGATTGTCATTTTGTTCGTGATTTGTTGCTGAAGAAACAGATTTGTCACTCCTTATGTTCGGTCAGAGGATCAATTAGGTGATATCCTCACCAAACCACTTGCTCGCGGTCCATTTTCTGATTTATGTAGCAAGCTGGGCATGTCTGATCTGTATGCTCCTGCTTGAGGGAGGGTGTTAGAGTTATTTTATTTTGTTATTTATCATATGAGGGTATAATAGTAATTGTGGGTGTATTGCATATCAATATAAATAGACATGAGATGCAACCTAGGGTTTAAGTCCCTTGCAATCTCCTTTCTCATATTCTCTCTTCCTCTACTTCCCCTTCTCCTCTCTATCTCTAAACTTAACTGTGATTTCATACCATTCCAAATTCCAGGGAAAACTACACCTGTATATTTTAGGCTACTTCTAAATTCAGGCATATAGAATAACATCTGCATTAGAGTCTTTCTACAATTTTTTTATTAGAAGTTGTATATGTACTTTTGTCACAGAGCTTGCCACTCCTTCACAAGAAAGATACAATTATCAAGTACTTCTTTTAAAGTAAAGAAGTAATATAGATTTTGGTAATGCCTTAATTGTATCCTAATTCTATACTTAGTAGCCAGAAGCGGGAGCGGAGTGTGACTACTTAGAAGATTTCAAAGTTGAGAACGTAATGGGAGAGCGCGCTAATATTTTTTTTATGTTTATTCATTATTGTTATCAAAAGAGAAATTTTGAGTTACCCTCGACTTTTTACCCATATTCATGGTGCAACCCACATTGTTTCCATAATGTACAAGACCTCACATTTTTTACGGAATCCGTCCAATCATGACGGTCAAAGACTTTGACCCAAAAAATTTGACGAAAATACCCCTCAATGTTTTCTTCCCTATCCCCCGGCCCCGCATCCACCTCCCCGCCCCCACCCTCTCTCCCCACGCACCCACCCCTCCCTACCACCGCAGCTGCCCCCCCCCCCCTCTTCCCTCTCACCCGTCTCCTCCTTCCCCCCTCCCCGCCACCGCCGCCGCCCCCCGTCCCCGACTCCCACCCCCCTTCCCGCCACCGCCGCCGCCCCCCCCTCCCCGCGCTCGCCCCCCCTCCCTCCCCCGCCATCGACCCCCCCTCCCCCGCCGCCATTGCTATTGCTGCAACTGCTCCTACCCGTGGGGGCGGGGAGGGGGGATCAGTTGCGGGGAGGGGGCGAGCGCGGGGTGGGGAGGGGGGCGGGGGTGGAGAGGGTAGCTGGGGCAGGCGGCGACGGCTGTGGCGGAAAGGGGGTGGGGAGGGGAGCTGGGCCAGGCGAAGGCTGTAGCAGGAAGGGGGGAGGTGGCGGGGAGGGGGGGAGCTGGGGTAGGTGGCGGCAGCGGAGGCGGCGATGGCAGGGAGGAGGGGGGAGGATGGAAGAGGAAGAAGAAAATGGGAAGGGACATTTTCGTCAAAAAAAATTGGTCAAAGCAGTTGACCGTTAATTCTGGACAGATTCTGTCAAATATGGGTGGACATGTACATTATGAAAAAACTGTAAAATCCACCCTTAAATATGATAAAAAAAAGTTGGGGGTACTCAAAATTTCTCTTATCAAAATTTATAGATATTTTAATATTTATTAGAATTTATGAAATTCAGTTCAAAGTTACAAAGTTACAGAAAAATCTTTCGCATAATAATTTTTATGATGGTAGGATAAGTAATCATTAATTTATTGTTATGTTGATGAATGTGTATTAAAAATTCTCCAACTTTCTTCCCAAAATTTATATTCTCTTTAAAATTATGGTCCTGTTATGGGAAGCGATCATATCGTCGGGTAAACGTGCTCCCATCCTAGAAAAAATGAGCTCCTGTCACCGGAAAAACGAGCTCCCAAGTAAGAACTGTCGAATCGAGATTCTTACTGAGATTCGTTGACCTCGTAGAAGTTTCTGGCTTCTAAGGTCCTATACACATAAACTAAGTTTGAGCAAAAATACTAGTCAAAATCAAATAATAGTACAAAAAACTGGAAAATGGAAAATTGATTAGACTGACCTGGTTAGTTTCTAGTGTTGATGTAACAACATCCTTGAAGGATGCAATTGGAAGTTTTGCCCGATCTTCCGCAATCTGCATGTTCATTCAGTAAATAGCAGCTAAATTTGAGTTTGGGGATAGGACTGAAATGGGATATGAACAACTTTTAAGTAGGAACAAACAGCATAACAATTCGAATTCCAAACTAATTTGATAATAAAGTGTAACCTTTCTCAATTCAGGAGTTCCATTCATTTTTGAGGCAAGCATTTCCACCTTTTTCTCAATCTCAGATTTCTGCATTGAAGGTCTAAAAAAGCTAGAGTCTTGCTTCACTTGTCTACTGCCAACTGCCTCACTGCTGCTGTTGAGCGCACCATCACTTAATTCTCCGTCATCAGGAGGATATTGCGCAAATAGATCTTGTAGAACACATTTTGCCTCTCCTGACAATTTCAATTGAGTAACAATTTCTTCATCCTTCTGAGAAGATTTCTGTTTGTTTTTATTCTTGTATACAGAAAGACAGCGCCGATCTCCTTTCCTATTAAATTGAATTTTGATTGGAAAAAAAAAAAGTTTGCTTAACGACACTTCACTGAGAATACTGACCTGCTGAAAGAGGGTTATGCATGCACATTTATAATTTTATATGCATGTAAGTGCAAACATTTTATTTTGATCAATAAAACTACAGCATAAACTTGCAAACTAAAAAGGGTTTCCATGGAGATGCATATCATAAAGATGCAAAACGAGATAGTAATTATCACACTGTTCGTCTTCTGGGCCGGTCTATAGTAATTATCACATTGTCCGTCTTCTGGGCCGGTCCTGAATAATTGAAGGTCCTGTGCGAATCTAAAAATGATGTCCTAAATTTATTTGTTTGTATTTTTTAAAGGTATTATTCTATGTCTTTATCAAAATCTCTGGAGATGTTCTTAATTGTATATTATAATTGAATCTATAGTTAGTTACTAAACAAAATAACCATAGCTTAAATTATCTATATTCAAGCACATTACATAGTATAATAAAGATGTTTTAGATAGGGGTGCAACTCGGGGGGGTTGGGTCGGGCTTGAGCTCAACCCGAGCCCAACCCGATGAATCATAAGTCTAGCCCGAGCCCAAGTCCGACCTCGGGTTCAACATATGTAGCCCAAGACCAAGTCCGGAGGATCGAGTTGGACTCGGATTTATCAGGCTCTAATATGATATTTAAAATAATTTTAAACAAGAATAATATTAAATACATAATCAAATAGCAATTAAGTTTCAATCATTACAAAATACAAAATGAATTGAGATATAGGATAAAGAGTTTCGGCGAAGAATTTTTGGATTTAAACTTTTTATTTAAGGAGTATGAAATATATATATATATATATATATATATATATATATATATATATATATATATATATGTGTGTGTGTGTGTGTGTGTGTGTGTGTGTGTCGGGTAACCCAACACATGAACCCGAGCCCAACCCGATTTTTGATCGGGTTCAAATATTTTAACCCGAATCCGAGTCCGAACCCAAGTATCTTCAACCCTAACCCAACCCATTAACGGGTTTATCCGATCGAGTTCGGATTTAGCCCGCCCAAGTTGCACCCCTAGTTTTAGATAGAAGACGTATTAACCGTTAAATTGTATAAATAAAAATTAGGCCTGAACATCAATGTTTCTTAAATAAAGACTACGCTTGCACATCCAAATTCCTAAATTATATAAATAAATAAAATCTTATCATTATTGTAGAAAATAAAACTCACGTCAGATCTTTATTGTAGAAAATAAATTCATCTAACAATTAAGGGATCTTTAGAAGCAAAATAGCAATTGAACCGCTTAGAGATGATAGTCAGCACTCCGGTCAGAGCAAGATCTTTGATAAATCATAGAAATTTTGTATGATTATTGTAGAAGCATGAAAAATCCAGATCTATGCGTCCAACAAACATGCGCCCCAAGTTCGACTCAGAAGAAATTAAGCCAAAGAGGATGCTGTATAGCAAAACTCATGCGGCCTGAACAGCCACGAAGTAAGGGCCGGATGAGATCCCCTGACACGACATTCAATGCGTGTCAGAAGTTCTAACACACCACTCATCACCCAGAGCGCTTCGAGAATAGTAAGAGAAACGACGGCTCATAAAAAGATGAAAAGTCACATCAGTGCATTAATGACTTTGTCAGACGTGCCATGCCACGTGTTCCCTCATATGCGGCTATGGTCCTATGCGGCATCGTCATCATGCGGCCAAAGTGTCCATTCGACCAAGACCAGACAAGAGTTACTTTGCATGTAGCCACAACGCCATGCGGTCAAAGTGTCCATAAGACCAAGGTCAAAGGATAGCACATATGCGGCCAAGACGTTATACGGTCAAGATGTTATGTGGCTTTCATCTTACAACCGAAAAGATCTACACACAGTTAGTGCTGATTACGTGTCCAGCTGACCGAGTCACGCATACGGAGGAGTTGAAAATAACCCCGAGTCTTATCAAACAGCAGATCCCAACTGAAGCCGCGTGGCAGCCTACCCATAGTATGTGGCTATAGTTGCAACCGCATTCTGTTGAAGGAACCCCCTGCGGCCACCAAACAGAAGCACATGCGGCACCTATAGCCCATCAGTATGATGGCTATAAATAGGAGAAACTTGGACGTTCCAAAGGGGCTGGCTTTTCTGCTTCAGAGACCATACCTCCCAGACGAGCTACGTACGTGCAAACAAGCTCAAGAGAGAGAAAAGAGAAGAGAATATCCCCATTCCCTCGTCGGACCGTTAACGGAGTAAATGAGTCGTTCCAGTACTCGATCTCCATCGTCACATTCTCCAGATAAAAAATATTGTACTTAGATTTTTTGTTTAGGATTTCTTGTTGGTTGTTAAGCAAAAGTTTTTCAAACTTACTTTAATGGCGAACAATTATAAATATGAGTCTAAGAGTCAGTAGGAAATAAGAATTGAAGAATTAGAGGTCTTGTGCGGATCGTAGTCTAGAAATTGAGAAAGAAATGTGATGACTTAAATTACAAAATTACAAAACTGACAATAATATATATATATATATATATATATATATATATATATATATATATATATATATTTTAGGCCCCCAAAGTTTGGAGGTCCTGTGCGGCCGCACTTTTGGCACGACCCCAGGGCCGGCCATGTCCGTCTTCCAAAATAAGCACTTGGAAATGCATGCAAATAGAGGGCTCCAAGGTAGGTGTGTCAATCCCATGGCTCAGTCAACACTATCAATAATCCAAGTATAAAGATATTATTCATCATGCTGAACTATATGGATTCGCGCATTAAAACCCTATAACTACAAATTTGATCTTCAAAGAATAAGATAGGAAATTAATGTGTCTGTCATGAGAAAAGAATCTCTATTTTCGCTACTTTGTCACCAAGTTGGTATTGTGTATAGGACATGACTTCTTCTTTATTTAAGAGTGAAAGCATGACTAATGAAAAACTAACATCCTGCGAGCTCTCCAGGCAGATTTGATTTTATCCGGACCGGACGATCAAATACACAAAATGGATATCTCCCACGTGGTTTGTGCCTACTTTCCTTAGGTTAAGTGTTACATAGAGCATTAGCTCCTCTGTTCTAAAAGGCGTCCGCCTAGGCGGCACCTAGGCGCTAGGCGCCAGGTGTCCGCCCGATGTCCGCCTAGGCACCCGCCTAGTCCCCCGACGCTCAACTATACATATTTTAGGATTATATGGACACTTTTTGCAAGTTTCAGTAGGTTTTTTAGATTTTATTTTATTTTTTTGAACCGCCTAAATCTAGGCGGGCGCCTGGGCAACCGCCTAGGCGGGCTAGGCGCTAGGCGGCGGCTGTCCGCCCACCTAGCTCCTAGCGCTTTTCACAACCTTGATTAGCTCAACTATATATATATATATATATATATATATATATATATATATATATATATATATAATTTTATTTTTTAGGCCCCCAAAGTTTGGAGGTCCTGTGCGGCCACACTTTTGGCATGGCCCTAGGGCCGGCCATGTCCGTCTTCCAAAATAAGCACTTGGAAATGCATGCAAATAAAGGGCTCCAAGGTAGGCGTGTCAATCCCATGGCTCCGTCAACACTATCAATAATCCAAGTATAAAGATATTCATCATGCTGAACTATATGGATTAGCGCACTAAAACCCCATAACTACAAATTTGAATACATAACACCCCTGAACTATTGTCAAGGTGATTTATGGTAAATAGAGCATCAACTACACCACAAAACAATACGGTTTTGACCCTACACTCTCCCCTCTATTCTAGAATTGAGAATCTCGCACACCATTGGATAATACGATTTTGAAAGAAAAACAAAATACATACTTACGATTCAATAAAACTAACCCATTTCCGAATAGGAAAATGTAGACCCAGTCAGAATAAATACCATTGCTTCAGGTACATATACTAAATATTTCTTCTCATAAAACCTAAGTGATGTAAACACGTACCCGGAACTCTTCGATCGCATGCCCATCTTTCTGCACATCTCATGAGCTACCGCTCGTTCACGATTCGACATCCCCGGTTCAAATGTGAACACTGCAAGTCAATACCGCGAGTAAATCAAATTAAACACAGAGATTAAAATCATTATGATCCTTAAAAAGTAGTTTGCATAGCTTGCTGGACTTCATACACCCAAAAAACTGAACTTTGTAATAAACTTAGAGAGGCTTAATCATAATGGTCTGTGGTCCATGCCGTGTCTGACATCCGTGAATCGTTGTCGTGTCCATGCAGCATGTATGAAAGATCAAATTATGATAATATTACAAGATCCAATTTGCTATATATCCAACCATTCCACAAAAATCTAATTTTTCCAACAAAATATCGATATTGAACAGCAAAGGAACGAACTTCAACGCTCTCCATTGGAAACTAAACCCTGACATTTGTTACACTTCATTACACTAAAAAAATCTGAGCTTTGTAATAACCTTTGAGAAGCTTAATCATAACGGTCTGCGGTCCGAGCCGTGTCCGACAGCCGTGTATCAGTGTCTGTGTCCGTGCAGCATGTCAAAGACCAAATCCTGCTAAGATTACGAGACCCAATTTGCTATATACCCAACCATTACAAAAGAGATCTAATTTTTCCAACAAAATCTCGAGATCAAACAAATAAGGAACAAACTTTTGCGCTCTCCGCTGGAATTTAAACCCTAACATTTGGTACTGACACAGAAACCATAATTTTCTTTTCGATTTCTAGAAGTAGGGGATTGGGAAGAAGACCTTCGGCATCGGAGTCGCGGAACTCCTCGAGAACCTTGCTGATCTGGACGAGCGCAGACTCCGTGACAGGTGGGCCAGCCTTCTTCTTCCTCACCATTGCTCTCTCTCTCTCTCTCTCTCTCTCTCCGTCTCTTCTTCTTTTTGCGTTCGACGAGGAGAGAAGAAGAAAGAGAACACGTGATGGAGAAACTATTTAGTGGGCCGGCCCACTGAATAATTTCCAGTGATGAGAAGGAGGGAAAGACGTTTCCGGGGCCCAATGGAATGGGTTACGTTTGTTTATGGGGTTCCTCTTGAATTTTTTGTCATGGGGGTTCTGATTTTCTTTTAGGTGTTCAATAATTTTCATGATCACAAAATAAATAAGAATTTATTAAGACTATATATAACTTTTCGAAATATTGTAGCTAGTTATGACTTTTCAACTATGTACAACTTCCTAAAAGTTCTTAAAAAAATGTACAGCCTCTTGGACCTGTATATCATGTCCCTCTCTTGAAAACTTAGATACGGGTACATGTATATACCTACTCTACATTGCAAAGTCGATAGCAGTATACTTATATTCTTAATATCACATATCGTATATTAGCACATATAGTATATTAGATATGAGCAATCGATCGGCTCGGTCGGACAGAATCGAATCCAAAAAATTGCAAATTGAAAAAAATAGAACCGACTAGATAACAAACCGAATCGAAGCAGACAACTAGAAAAAAAAAAAATCAAACCGAATTGTTTCAGTTCAATTTTTTTTTGTTTAAATGGGTATTGATTTTTAATGGACTGGACCATGTTAATATCATAGTAAAAATACATTTAAAATATAAATTTTGAGCCTTCTGCGATTTAGACCTGACATAACAACATCTTATGTCTAAAATTTGAGACATTTTATTGGTTACAAAGGAGTAAATACAACAGACGTACACCACCACGACAACGACAACAATAAAAAAAAATTTGAAGCATTTCATAATTTTTATTAGTTACAAATTTACAACAAATAATGGGAATAAATATAACAACAAAACTAAATTTGCAAGTTGTTGTCAGCAACACTATTTACAGCATTAATTATTAAAGTTCAACACATTTAACCCAAAGTCATTAACGTTTAACATATTGAACACACTGCTTAAGAGTTACACTTACATGTGCTATAAAACAAAAGGAAGTGAACGGAAGGAAGGAAAAATATATCCTACTACATAAGAAAAAATATTGACAAGTTATAATTTTTGCATCATATTTAGATGCATTATAGTATCATTTTTTTTCCACTTTTCCATGCCCAATCATCATTGTCCACTCTCTTAAGAAAAAAATGTTAGTAAACAATAAACAAACAAAAAGAAAGAAATTGAGATAAGTAGCTTTAAAGTACTACATGATAACAACAACAAGTAGTTTTTGTCCCAAATTTTTTGAGTTAGGAACATGAATCCTTCCTTACCTTCCATTCATATGAATCATATCTCTTAAGGATTTACAAAACAACAAAGTCGTACATCCATGCTTAATGATCAGAGAGTATTAGTGACAAGAAATAAGATTTAGCATAAGAATAACATAAAATAAATGACTTAATGAACTTTTATAGAGCTTATGTTGATAGATCCTGGATACAAAGCATCATATTGGATTCATCAAGCCACTAAACAAAAGAGAGGCAACTGAAAGAATGAGATGCGAAAGCTTAGGTTTGCTTTTTTTTTCATATTTAAATGCATTGTAATGTCATTTTTTTGTCACGTCTCTGTCCCAAAATACGCAGGACCGGGTCACGTGGCAACGGCCAGCTACGTCTACCGTAGACTCTTGTCCAACGATATACGTATAAGATGTCTACAGTTTGGTATTCTAGCATGCATAACCTATGGTTGACCTATTATTGTATCTCAATCCACATGAGTAATGAAAGCAAGACAGAACATAGAATATAAAGTTGGTCATCTGATAGCATTTATGTTCGAATATGTCTGTAACATAAGAACATGGACATACAAAACTAAACTCATAAGAGTAGAATAGCATGGGTAGCACGGCACGGTCGCTCCTCATGAAGAAGGTACTAAATGTAAATACAAAAGATAAAGATAAGCAATTCAAGGTGAAGGTACCCACGGCACGGTTGCTCGAGTATTGGCGCCTCAACCTGACTCATCGGTGGCGTCGTAGTTGGATCAATCCTCTGTCACTCACTTCCCTGAAACCTGGATACACAAATTCAGTCGGTCAATTCGAGAAGAGCGAGGGTCCAAAGGAAGCCGCAATCATAAAAACACATCAACAACTATATATATATATATATATATATATATATATATATATATATATATATATATATATATATAACCCCATCCTATCAATATAAACATAATAAGAGTAATCTACAACAAGGTACATGTACGAAGTAAATATAATGGAACTAAAGACATGAGTTAAGAAATCTAGTGGGGGGTTCATACCTGTGTGCGGATACATGTGAGACTCGTCTCACTGTTCTAGTATACGTATCCGACGTACGCGTATTATACATGTATAGCTTGCTTATTGTTTAATTGCTTACATCTTGCTTTATGCCATTCATGCATTCTTTAGGTTATTTTTGTAAGTTTTTCTTAGTTGCATGCTTTGGACCGTTGGTTTCTTGGTTTTCTTGGTGAGTGACTGTGATGAACCAGGGTGAGAGGCATAGATTATGATCCGACGACCTACAATCAATCTCTTGACTATATAAGCAATCTCATTCTCTTTCCTTCACTTCTTTTTTCTTTCATTTCTCTTTCCTTCTTCATTTTTTCCCAGCAGAGAGCAGCAACCGAGCTTGGCATTGGCCGTAGATAACTTGGGTAGTATTAGGCTAGAGCTTGACCATATGTAAGTACATCTTGCCAACCAAAGGAACAACCATGGATCTTGTTTTGATTCTTAATATAACTTGTTTAATTACTTGATATATTTTATTTGCTTAATACTTAGAACTTGTCTTCATCATGATTTTGATTTTCTTGTATTGTTGCTCATGAAATCCGAGAAGAACAAGTCGGAGAATGCAAAGTTGGCCTAAGAATGTATACAAAAAGTAAGCAGGGAACCCTTGTCGCATAAGCTAAGTTTCAGTGAGTGAACTTGTGTGTATTTCACAAATTCCTTAGAAAGTATGTCAAGATATGTTGAGTACTCTGGACACACTTCTCTACTCTTACGTATATTTTATACTATGTCAATTCCTTCAAAAGTACTCCAATCCTACTTGAAGCACTTTTTGATGGGTCTACAAGTCATCAAGAATGTATGCCACTTAAATAACCAAGTTGGCGCACTTTGTAGATATTGCAGAGTTGGCGCACTTTGGTGAAATTTCCTTATCGACGTATTTTGTTGCTTCTGGAGAATGGCGTACTTTGATATGTTGGCGCACTATGTGGCATTATCCAGATATAGCGTACTTTGTAGCCCTTCATAAATTACTTAATGACTAAGCAATAACTTTTGACCATTTTTGAGAATTTTGTTCTCGACTTCGATGTTGTCTCGACTGTTGTGCCATACTTCAAGATTTGTGTTTAGTCTTTTAGTAGACCTTCATACACTTGTTTGTGCGCCAAACCTTTCTGCTGGCATACTTGATGAAAGTGCATCAAGTTCATAGCTTGGGGACTTTCGTTTATGCGCCAATGATAGATTTATGCACCAAGCTCCTGGCTTGCACACTTCTATCATTGTGGACCAAGATCCTAAAAGTGCGCTTTAGTATGATTGTGCACCATCTTTTGGCTGGGGCACTTTTGTATCAAAGTGCGCCAGAACTGCCTAAACTAGTAATTTATGCGCCAATACCCATTTGGACCATTTGTGCGCTAATAGTGATTTTTGATCCATTGTGCGCGGATGTTATTTTCTTGCTTAATTTTATACGCCAACCCTGAATTGTTAATTTATACGTCTATATGCTCGTATTCTCTTTAATATGCTTAACTCTTGATGATTACCTGGTTCTCTTTTATCCTGTTATTTTAGTTAATTCTGGTTATTTCCTGAATATGACATTCTTGATATTGATCTTAATTTTTTGACATGTTCTAGTAATTGTACATCATAAATAAACTCCTGAATCTTGACATGGAACTGATAATCTTGATACTGTGCTGATATTCCTGATAGTGGCTCGATGAAGCGCATTCCTGACATGCTAGAACTTCTTGAACTGAAATGCTTGAACTACTAAGATAATTCACGTGGTTGATTCGCTTGTTCCTGCCCTGAATGTACTTGTCAAGTGTAAACACCCGAATTTTTAGAAATTTTAAAAAAATATTTTTTCGAGATTTTTCTGTTTTTTTATTAATTAAAATAAATATTCTTCAAAGGATTAATATTTTTGGAAATTAAATATTAAAATATTATAAAATTTATATTTTTGTTGTATGATTAATAATTGGATATAGTATAATTTTTCTGAAAATTATTGGACTCAAAAACTATTTTTAAATAGCTAAAAATATTATTTTTAAATAAACCAGAATAAATCAAACTGAAGCAACCTGAACCGAACCATACCAAACCAAACCAAACCCAAATTAAACCAACCCCTAATAGATTCGGATCTAGACCCGACCCATAACCCGCCAACCCGACCTTATTGATAGAGGTATATACGAGACTAAGATTTATCGAGTTGACACATAGGGATCGTACTTAAGTTGAAGAAACGAGTTGGATGGATTGATGCAAACGCGATTGAGAATTTAATTGGATGACTCGATTCCTGCATAGTGTATGTAATAGCTCAGGAACGAATAAGTGATTTGATGATTCGTAAAGTATAACTCAAACCCTGAGTGGTGTATTAATCGTCTTAGAAATATTGGAACAAATCAAGAATTTTGGGATAGCAAACGAGTCTAACAGCAAACGACGTAATTGTGCAAAGACTTAGTAAAAGAAATGCCTAGAAAATAAGCGAATTCGAAGAAATCGTGCGAGATTTAATTTGAACGAGTTAGAATATGTTGAATAAGTGATAAGGCTTATATCGAATGGGGATTCAAGGTAATGGAATCATTATCTGGGTCGAGGAAAACTTAGTGGATCGTACGAGTGATTTTGAAATTTGAGTTTGAGATGGAATAATCAAGGATGCGATCAAAGTTAGCACGATTAGAACGATAGTGCAAACGAATGATAATGTGCATAAAAAATTTGGATTAAGTAGGTTATTGTTCGATAGAATTTCAACTTGAGTACAGATGTTATGGTTTCGAATTTGGAAGACTTGATAATATATCAATAAGTTGAAAATTAGCACAAATTGAAACAAGTTAAGGAATTGTGTAGCCCAATGATTGAGGTAGGTGATAACAGACTAAATCTTGATTTGGACGAACGATCTTTAATCTAGTTTGAAATATAACACTCAACATCAGGCCCGAATGAGAACGATTATTCCGTGGGAGCACTGATGTGGTAATTTTACGTCCAGCGGGGATGATCGAACTCGCGGGAACATGTCTGATGATTATTCAGATGAACTCGATAAAATAGAATGTATCGAAAGTGGATAAACTTTGGCTTGGGATTTGAACTTAGTTGTTTGAGGAATGCTAGAAATAGACTACGGATTGATCGAAAGGTAACATTGAAGTTGAACAATTTGGCTAGACGAATTATGGTCACAGCATGAACGGTTATTAAATGAATATGACTTGGTAGTACCTTGGATTAAACGAAGTAAACGATAAGGTCTATTGATCATTCAAAGATAACCATACGTTTAACATTATTGTCTTGTGCGGATGCAACTCCTTGCTCGCACATGCGTCATACCCGGATTAAGACGATTATCCCGCGGGAGCGTTGGCATGGTGATATCACGTCCATCGGGGATGATTAAACTTGTGGGAGACCGAAGTGTGATAATTAAAGGATCATCTTGACTTAAGGTTTGACACAATAAGGTGAGTTTCAGGATACAAGTGAATCGAAAGTGCTTCGAAGAGGAGTTAGTCTGGAACGTGAAGTAAGTTGTGCTTGATGGTTTCGTGAACGGATATGTGAATCGCGTTGGACAACTTAGAGTTTATGATTGAGATCGAATATTTAGAATAGAACCGTGACTTGGTGGTCTAGACTTAAAAAAGATTGGATATGTGGATTCTATCAAAATATATTCGAGAAGATAGACTATACGAATTGTTAGGTTTGACATTTGACATGGTATATCATGGATTTGGTTGAACGAACGTATCTTAAGAACGACTTTACTAAACAGACTCGGACCTTATGCAACAAAGATGTTGATGTGTGTAGGATAATTTGTGTTCGATGTTTAGAAATCTGAATAAAACGAGTATGGGTAGAATATCCCGTACGAAAGAATAATAGTTTGACCTTAGGGATTGAGGCGAGTATCGTGTAACGAATTTGCACAATGAGAATGTGAACTTGTAATGTACCTATGACTTTGTGAGTCAACCTAGCAGTTAGGCAGATGACCCTATGTCAAGTGAAATAATTTGGGTAACCGACCTTAGAGTATTGCTAGAGCAAGCCATTGAACTGGGACAACAACTTAGAGTTAGGCTTGGGTCGATAAGTGTACACTGTGTTTGACATGAACAAAATGGACGATGGGACTTGTACGCTAGTCGATCGGTCGGATAGATCGTGCTTGGAGGTTGTACAATGCTTGAATTGAGTGGGATTAGAAATGACATGGATTTTGATTGACCTCGTCTGAGGTATTCTTATGATTCGTAAACTAGAACCCTTGACATTTTTACGAGTAGCTTGTCCGACTTCGCTATCGGTAAGTTTGGTTGAATGCATACGTTTGAGGGACGCCTTGAACGTGTGTATGATCCAAGATTCAGTGATATGTTGAACTCGAGTACAAAGACTTCTCTATCGCTAAATTGGTTTACATGCATATGTTTAGTGGACTCCTTGAATATGTACATGATCCAGACTCGCGATATGATGATCTCGAATGCTAGTGCAAGTGATTATGTTAGATTCGTATGGATGAGTATAACAATTTGGATAAGTTAGTCTTAGCCTAAAATTATCGTACATAATAGATCCTGCCTCGTATTAAGCGAAATATATTTTACGCTAAGGCACACTAGAGACCGAGTTAGAGCTTGAATTTAATGATAGAGTCATTCAATAGAACGAACTAAGTAAGCATGCGACACGATATGAGGAAAAAGAGTAGGAAGTTGTCGAACGGGTCTAAGTGATACGGAGTAATGTGTTCAATAGTATGCGACAGAATGGGTTATACTCAGGAAGTCTCGAGGATGAGACTTATTCTGAGTGATGTATAATGTAATGACCCGCTCCGCATCAATGCGGATAGCTGATTCAAACGGCACAAGTACGATGACCCGACCCATTTTTCTCTGCGAGAAGACTCTCTTGAGGCAAATGATTTAGACTTGGCCCTTCTGGAGTTCAGACTTAGACTTTCAAAAGCGCGCTCGGAGTATCGCTCATCCGAGGTAAAATATCGCTAAGGTGGATGACTACGATGAACTAATCTTTTCTTAGCCCGCACACTTAAAAATATTGATACATGCTAGTCGCTAGGCAAATCACCCATTGTACGCTAACAAGAATACAACGCACCTAGCTAAGGGAATAATCCTATCTTGTGTTGCTTGTGTTAGAATATGGAAATAAAACTTGGCTTATAGTTAGACCCTCGTATGCTACCTTAACTCCGTGCAAGTAGACTCAGCCTTATTGTGTAGAACTTGTCGAGTTGGTGTCCTTATGCTATCTATCTTATACGCAATGCTTGTCAAAGAGATAATGCCACGGTATGGAATCACAACACAGAACATGGTTTACCTACATGAGGCAGAATTACTATTAAAATAGTCGTTTTGAGCCAATTAATAGAAATATGGAAATACTTCGGGACCTTTAAGTCGCCAAGGCAACTTCCGAAAGGAAAGCTGCAATAAGTAGTAAAATATCAGCATAACTATGCATTGAATATGACGTACCAGATCAGGAGATTTCTGAACGAGTATATGCATTTGCACTATTTCAAGTAGTTATCTTCATTCAAAGGTCTTAAAATATTGCATATAATAAAATCTTAGTGTTGATCGTCAATGGTCATGAATAACCTGTGTACAGGCTTAGGGTTCCTGCGGACGGTACACCGGGGCATCGGGGCCGATCCGAACCGGTCAGGAATATGCTGATAGTCGTTTTCTTCGGACGAAAAGGCGTGTAGTGGGGCTCGCTACCTGCGTTGTATATCATTC
This sequence comes from Iris macrosiphon, assembly GCA_036927795.1. Classification (NCBI taxonomy): domain Eukaryota; kingdom Viridiplantae; phylum Streptophyta; class Magnoliopsida; order Asparagales; family Iridaceae; genus Iris; species Iris macrosiphon. The sequence goes on along the minus strand of JAYESA010001051.1, from coordinate 41,875 downwards.
CCGTGCTGAGACTATAATTTCTCCATGGCAACTCGTAAGGTCATAAGACCAAATATGTATCGTTAATATATTGTATATGTGGCGGCAACCCGCGTATGGACTTGAGGCAAGTAACAGATACACGGTGCACTCTGCATGCAGATCGTTAATTATACCAAGCAATATGTACCTCTATACACACTTGAATAATCTGAGTATAAGGCAATCTGAGCAATCTGAATAGCCTGAGTGTAATGCAATTGAATAACCTGAGTCATAAAGAAATCTGTATATCACAAATCTATATATATCGTTCACCTGAGTTAGAAATACGTTAGTAACACTTGTGTTTGCTTATGCGATTCTTGGTTTCCTTATATATATATTCGTGTTTGGTTAACTTGGTTTTATGGATTAGACAGGGAAGGACGAATGGTAAGTTGATAAGTTTTATCGTGTTTCTTTTATAACGCACGGCGTACTGCCACACGAGTAGGCTTTACATCATTGCCATAAAACTGATCCCAAGGCAAGACTAGAAAGATAACTTAATAGATGGTGCACGAACTAACATATCGTGTTTGGATTTATCGAGAGGATAAGAAGCCTCCCCACCAGTGCATTTATGTACTGATAATCCACTAGATTGCTTGCAGGGTACGGAAGAACCTCGTTCGGTGCGAAGTATCCCCTCGTGCGCACTAAGGCGTGCAGTTCACTCTGGAGCCTTGGAGTGTTACGTCCGGAGCTTTAGTACATATACATGACATAATATTGGAACATCACATATGTATCATTCCATGTTGTAAGCCACTTGGTATACTTTAAGTGTTTCGAGAGAGATCTTGAGAGACTTGTAATCTCGGGCTAGCACCGCTTGTAATAATTCTTGATTATCAATAAAGAACTTGTTATTGTTTCATACTTGTGTTCATTCAATACTTCCGCTATGAAGACTCTGTGAACCTGTTATCTATCTCCTATTCGATTTCTTATTCTGCTGTATTCGAACTATCTGTGCAACTATGTGGCTTAGCTATTTCTCAGTCTGTTCGAATCATGGCCTTGCGCGGGCATAGCTTGTGCTCGTGCAGCATCACATCCTCATGGAAATGATCATCCTGCGGGAGCGCTGGCACAGTAATTCGCGCCTAACGGGGACGACCAATCCTGCAGAAGATCATGGCGTGACACACATGGGATAAATAAGGTGAACGCGACTACTGATGCGTCTACCTAGTTGTGGCGTCGGTGGCTCAGTCATATCAGCGAGCTAGGGGATGAGCTACATGGTGAACAGGAAGGTAATTCTGAGGCTAAAGTATACAAAGTTGGAGATATGCACGCACTATTTGACGGGGAAGAAAAATAGGGTATCTTTCCAAAGTCACCCAAATTCGAGGAAGCCGATGTTGCTCGAGTTGATTTACTCGGATGTTTGCGGTCCTATGAAGGTAAAGTCTATTTTTGGTGCTTCTTATTTTATGACTTTTATTGATGATTCTTCTAGGAAGGTTTGGGTCTATGCCTTAAAGACCTAAGATCAGGTGTTTCCCACTTTCAAAGAGTTTCAGGCTTCTGTTGAAAGGGAGACAGACAAGAAACTACTATGTATTCGATCCGACAACGGCGACGAATATATTGTTCCCTTTGATGCTTATTGTAGAGAGCAAGCCCAACGGTGTAGCAGAGCGCATGAACAGGACATTGATGGAGAGGGTACAATGTTTGTTGTCAGAAGTAAACTTACCGGACAACTATTGGGGTGAGGCACTTTACACAGCTGCTTATGTTATTAATTTATCTTCTAATGCTCCTTTGAAGGGTTATGTGCCTGACAAAGTATGGTACGACAAATAACTGTCATATAATCACCTGCGAATGTTTGGTTGAAAGGCCTTCGTGCATGTACGAAGGACGAGAGATCAAAACTTGGGCCGAACACGATGCGGTACGTCGTTGTCTGGTACGGTCGGGATGAGTTTGGCTATAGACTCTACGATCCAGTGGGAATAAAGCTCTACAAAAGCAGGGATGTGGTATTCGTCGAGGATCAGACCATGACCAATACTCAAGATTCCGAGATGCCTTCTGAGGCTGAGAAATTGCCTAAGTTAGGGTCATTTTGCTTCGAACAGTCCCCATAGGACATCGCAGAGGATCTAGTTATGGGGAAGCCAGTACATGAAGTTGCTCCCAACCTTGATCATCAGCCTGCTGATGGTGGTCATGGTAACCCTCATGAGGATGAGCACGTCGGGGAGACAGTTCTTGAAGGGTTGTTAATATACAATCAGTACCAATGGTTTTGTTGAGGAGGAGTGATAGAGAGCGTCGATCATCTACGAGATACTCATCAGGTGAGTATGTGCTACTGAATGACGAGGGAGAGCCAGAAAGTTTTGCAGAGGATATAGAAGACGAACACAGACAATAGTGGATGGAGGCTATACAAGTGGAGATGAGTTCTTTATATGCCAATTATACTTATGAGCTGGTGTGGTTGCCAAAGGGAAAGAAGGTTTTGAAAATAGATGGGTGTTCAGTGTGAAGCAGACAGATGATGCTACTCGCCCTCAATACAAAGTGAGGCTGGTAGTTAAAGGCTACGGTCAGCGAAAGGACGTGGATTACGATGAGATCTTTTCGTCAGTCGTTAAGCAGACGTCTATTCGGGTGGTGCTAACATTGGCAACCAGTTTTGACTTGGAGGTCGAGTAGATGGACGTGAAGACGACATTCCTTCACGTTGATCTTGAGGAAAAGTTGTACATGGAGCAGCCAGAGGTATTCTATGAGAAGGGCAAGTCACACTTGGTCTGCCGGTTCAGGAAGAGCTTGTATGGCCTGAAGCAGGTTTCGAGACAATGGTACAGGAAGTTTGAGTCATTTATGGGAGAGCATGGTTATGCACGGACAACGTCGGATCACTGCGTATTTGTGAGGTACATTACCAAGGATGATTTTATCCTTTTACTGCTCTATGTTGATGATATGCTAATGGTGGGTCAAAATTCCACTGGGATAGCGGAGTTGAAGTGCCAACTGGGCACGACCTTCTCTATGAATGATTTGGGTGCAGCAAAGACTATTATTGGGATGGAGATTAACCGAGAGAGAGAGAGAGAGTCTAAGCTGCTACAATTGTCCCAAAAGAAGTACATCCACCGGTACTTCAGCATTTCGGGATGTACGGGTCAAAAAAAGTGAGTAACCCCCTTGCAGCTCATTTTAAGTTCACTGAGGAGCAGTATCCATCTACCGAGGATGAGAAGGAAGATATGGAGCAGGTTTCATATGCCTCAGCTGTAGGGAGTCTCATGTATGCTATGGTGTGTACGAGGCCAGACATCGCTCACGCAGTTGGCAAAGTTAGCATGTATACTTCCAATCCTGGAATGATACATTGGAGTGCGGTTAAGTGAATTCTACGATACCTTCAGGGCACTGCCGATTGGAGACTTTCATTTGGTGGTGACAAGCCGAAGCTGGTTGGGTATACCGATGCTGATATGGCTGAAGATGTAGACACAATGCAATCAACTTCGGGCTATGTAATGATGTTTAATGGTGGAGCGGTATCGTGACAGTCGCGGTTGCAGAAGTGTGTTGCCTTGTCGACGAAAGAGGCAGATCGAGTACATTGCGGTGACGGAGGCTTTCAAGGAATTGCTGTGGACGAAGAATCTGTTATAGGAAATGGCGCTAAAGCAAGAGCAGTACAATTTTCTTTACGATAGCCAGAGTGCAATTCACCTTGTGAAAAACCAGACATTTCATAGCTGGTCCAAGCACATTAATATCATGTATCATTGGATAAGGGATATAGTTGAAAAGAAGCAAGCGGCGCTTGAGAATGTTCATACAGATGACTATAGAGCATACATGTTCACAAAGATTCTTCCAAGAAAAAAATTTAAGTACTGCAGGCGTATCGTCGGGATGACGATCTCTTCCACATAGTTGTGAATGATGAGATTTGTTGGAGTGGGTGGGGTTCCCAACCTATGTGAAAAATATTTCGGAGTTGGATTGAGTATTCCTACATATAATAGGAATACCTCAATATATTTGGATTGAGTATTCCAACATATAATAGGAATACCTCAATATATTTGGATTGAGTATTCTACATATAATAGGAATATGTCAATGGATTTGGATTGGGTATTCATATATATAATAGGAATACTAGTTGTGGGTTTGAGGATATATATATATATATATATATATATATATATATATATATATATATATATATATATTGGGTGTCTCTTAGCCCTAAAATATATCTCAAAAAATATTGCAAAAGGAGGCAATAGTGCTTCTACAACATTGGAGAGGAGAAAGAAGGATTGGAGGCCGTTTCGGAGAAGGAGATCAATTTGGGGTATTTCTCATTGTCTTTTTTCTTCGCGGTTTTAATCTGTTTTCTGTTCCAAAGAGTTATGGTGATCCGTTTGGATCAGTGAGAAGTTTGTAAGGAGTCGATGTATTTCTTATTTCATTAGTGGATGCTTTTCAGGGTTAGACTCTGATAGTCCCGTGGGTTTTTTTTCTGCAAGGATTTTTCACGTCAAAATTTTATGTCTGTGATTTGTGTTTGGCATTTTTGATTTATACGTTTGACTCGGTTCTCTCGCATATACTCTTTGTTTTTGGAAACGATTTTTGCGTTTTCGTTCCCAACAGATAGTTATCTTTTCAGACAAATGCCATGAAAGAGATCACCTCGTTCATATGAGTAGAAAATATGAGATAGTACCTCTGAATAGGATAAAGATGTAAGAGAAGTGGACAACCTTGTCGGATACCTCTTCCTCCGAACAAATATTTTTCGGATTCTCAATAATAAGAATGGAAAAGGAAGTAGTTGTTATGCATTGCATGATTAAATCATTGAAGAGACCACTAATACCAATCACAATTTGAGTGTTTTAAATCAAGTCCCATGAGAGACAATAGGATGAAATTCAAAACAAGCACATAAGACTCCAACAAATTTTGAATGACTTGTTTTAATACTTAGGTACATGCTTGCAACAATTACAAACAATTTGAATACCCCCTATCCCTAACACAAAAGACAGCACCATCCTACTTGAGAAATGACCACAAAAGAGGAGGCTCTCCATCTGCCCTTCTTTCTTCAATCTTAAAACATTTATACAATCAATAAATTAGATGCAAAGAATGAAAGAAGCTCATCTAAGATATGAAGTCAATAATGTGTTAATGAAACACCCAAATTTTCAACTCGAGCAGCATACCTAACACTCCTTCAAGCCCATTTTGCCAGTAAGGACATGCCACCGGCGCCCAAAAACACAGCACAAAATGCCCACATCTGAAGTTTGATACTGTCTTGAAGCTTGGATCCCATGAAGTCGGCCGCGAGAAGATCCACCAGAGCCATGTAGTTCAGCAGCCCTGCGGACGAGGCATTCAGTATCCCCACCACGATGAGTGCGGTGGGACTGTTGTCGCTGTACACACGGGACAGTCCTATCCCAAGAGCTATCCCGAAAGGGGTCGTGGTGGCGAAGAAGAAGGCCAAGATTGCTTTCATCTTCAACCCGTACTCTGCCTGAAACAGTCTTTCATATTAAGTAACAACAACCAAATGTCAATTTTTTTGTGTGACTTCTTATATCGACAATTGATAGTTCTATGTTGGGAACACCAATTATGGACGTCATCAAATTAAATATTTAATACAAATTTAAAATCTAATCAAATTAATGTAAAATTTTAAATTATATCAAATCAAATTTTTTATCATATTTGGGTTCCAAAATCTGTTCTTAGCCGAAAAACGAATAAACAAAATTGATACCGAACCGAATTAAATCGGTTCGATTTATTCTAATTTTTGGTTTATTTGCATTTTTTTTTGTTAATATATATATATATATATATATATATATATATATATATATATATATATATATATATATATATAAGCAAATGACCTCTAGCCTATTAGTAAGAGTGATGCATGTGGTCCGGGTGGACGGGTTCGAGCCTCGGTGAAGGCGGGTTATGTGTGTGTGTGCGTGTGTGATTCTATTTATCCTCGGCCAGTGGCTGCTTCAAAGAAAAAAATTATATATATATATATATATATATATATATATATATATATATATATATATATATTATAAACCAAATTTTTTTTTTTTTGTTTTGTGTTTTGGATCAACCGAAACCGATAAAAAAAATTGTATTTTTGAAACCGAAGTCGAATCGATTTTGTTTAAATCGAACCGCAAATTTTTTATTTGGTTCGGCTCTATTCGATTTTCGGTCCTCAATCGAATAATGCTCACCCCTTGACTGGACCCAACATTCTATTGGCATGTAAGTTTGTAAGTGAAGGAATCGTTTGCTTACTTGTACGATGACGCCTCCGAGGCCCATCCCTTCGAAGAGTTGGTGGAAACAAATGGCTGCAACCAGAGGCCTAATGGTGCAAGGGTTTTGCGAGGCACCCATTGATAGACCTATCACTACTGAGTGAACCAGAATGCCCATCTCCAGAACCTGAAATGAAAGTCATGTATATATACAAGTTATGCACAACTTGGTTTCATCGTCAGAAAAAAAATGGAACATGAGAAGCACAAAATCTGAATCAATATGCATCAAAATTGAATTATGAAGATTGTTAACTTGAAATTAAATTATACTTAGCAATTAATACTTTTCTATTAAAAAAAATACTATAATCTAAAATGTAGGTTCTGTGAATTTCTTGTATTTCATATCCAAACTATTTGGCTTTTTATAGCCATCTACACCATTTATACACATTAAGTTAATCTATAGGTAATTGGAAGAAACTGTCTATGGAAACTAACTCCTATACTTTAGCTCGTCCATCTTAACTTGTTTAAATTAATGCATCTTTCCAGACTACATATTCATTAATATTTAAGACAATATAAATTTGTTGCATTCGATGTAGCGAACACTCAATTAAAAGAGGACGATTTGTTCTATACTATGTAATTGACATTGAAAATTTACCTGTGCAACGATTCGGTTCCGGCGCAAGGCTGACTCGTGCCCTTCTTTATCGTCCTTCGCAACTGGCTGCATTGCCAATTGTCCGTGTCCGTGTCCGACTCCGACACTTGGAGCAGGGGTATTCTCGCAATCTGCAACGTGTTGGTGAGCGCTCGCACTACTCTTCCTCCTACTGTAGAGCGACATCACGATCGAGTCCACCATCAAGGTCAAGACCGCGGACACCATGGCCACGAACGTCGCGAACGGGAACTCCCGCCACGGGCTCTCCGGCAGGCAAGGGGAGCTCAGGTCGCCGAGCGCGTCGGGGAGCACGTGCATGTAGCCCGTCGCGAGGATCACCCCCGACGCGAACGCCTTGACTATCGCGAACGGGTCGCGGCCGGGGGACAGCGCGGGCACGGAGCGGGCGACGAGGGGGAGCCCGACGCCGGCCATGCTGGCGACGAGGATGGAGGGAATCGCGATCGACTTGAGCCGCGTCGCCTCGCGCTTGTCGTAGCATCCGCCGCGGAACGAGACGTCGCACTCGTCGTGGGGCTCGGCGGAGGACAGGGAGGAGAGAACGAGCAGAGTGGTGCTGAGGAGGAGAATTTTGAAGGTGATAGCCATGGCTTCCGTTCTACTTCACTCTCCCATGAATATATATAGCTTTGTTAATTTGCTTAGTCAGCAATCCAACAGTGCTTAGGTTCCCAAAATGGGCTTTCAACTTTTCCCTTTGGAAAACAAAGAAAACAGTAATTGTTTGGGAGGGAAAGGGTATTTTAGTCAATAGACTTTCATGCGTGTGGCGGGTCTCTGCAGGCACGCGGGGTCTGCTTCCATACACGGAGCAAATAAAGAGGGAGTCCGTTAGAAGTAATATTACAATATCTTTCAATATTTCATTAATTACTTTTGTTTCACGTAATAACAAACAATATGATCTGAAAATGACTTTACATTCTTTTAAAAATAATGAAAATAAGAATAGAAAAGAATGAACACGTTTATAGGAAAACCATTTTTTTTAAAATGAGTTTTTCTTTGATTTTTATTATTATTGTAGATTCGAATAGAAAGTGAAGTAAATCGATACAAAGGAAAGAGTTTACTTTTGAAGCATGAATCAGACTTCTCCCAGAACCTCATTGAGTACAGTCAAAGAGGATACTACTCAGTGGCGGAACTAGCCTCTAAAATTAGGAAGAGCTGTTAGGTAAAGCTTGAGCGACACGAGAACACTAGCATCGCACCGTCTAAAAATTTGGGCCATGCAAGGATAGTTCAGCCTCTGGTCATACGATGCAATATTTTATTAGTTGACAAGTAATGAAACAAGATACTACTATAGAGGAGAGATGAATATCAAATTAATTTTGTATTTGTAGAGAGTACTAAAGCAATAGTAGAACAATGAACAATCTATGCAACATAACACAAAGCAGAAAAACAAGAACAAAAAATCAAACAAAACAAAATCAGGAAGTCTCTACATGCATATAACTGATGAAATGGAACAAACTAAGTATAGAAACCTAATAAATTCATGAGATGAGTGCTCAGAAGCATCTGCTTTAACAGTGGTCTTGAAAATGATCATCTCCCTCTGTTAGTCCCGAGGCTTAATCAAAAGGTGGATGAACGAAGGCCAGGAACAGAAGTTCACGTAATTCTTTCGGAGTACCCTCTGTTGGATCCTGATGTTGTAGTCGAGATAAGAGGTTCATACAAAAGTTTCCCCTTTGACTATCCTCGATTCCAACGAAGAACAATATTACTATCTCCTTATTACAACTTGCAAACTAGATTACGATAATCAGAAAACAAACTTCATTTTATCTTACAAACGCAGTTGTAATTGGGACAGAACGAATCACAACGAGAGAAGAGGAAGGAGAAGAAGAAATAGAAGACAGAAAAGACTTTGCTTGTTGGGGTGATGACGATCACCATTGCTCAAAGCAAGATTCGCACCACACGATCTGCTCCAAGGAACCAACAAGTTCTGAAAAAACTACTGGAATGCTCGCTGTCACCTCTTCCTGAACTTGCACGAATTCCTGGACTCCAATGGTGGCCGCAGGAACGATACTCTCTCTGTCTCTCAATTTTGAAGTATGTTCTCAAAGGGGTACGAAGAGAGAGTATTTATAGAGTGTGATGGAAACTCTATTAATCATAATCCTAATCTTGGCCGCCAACAGATTACATAAATATATGAATAAAATGAATTTAATTTAAATCCCACAAAAATCGGATCTGAATTAAAGACCAAATCTTTCCATAACCGTACAAATTTTGCAATCAGTGGGATCATGCGCCAACCACGCTTTCTGCGCATATTCGCATATCAACACAGTCGCAGCTTCTCCTGCGCGCATAGAACCAGCAGCCAGCGGCTCATGCGCGCACAGTGCAGCGGCGTATGCGTGTAGTGCAGCGGCATATGCGCATAGTGCAGCGGCATATGCGCATATATACGTAGACGTGCATACGCACAAAGTCGCGCATAGCACGCACATAGTCGCGCATGCACCCGCACATGCGCCCGCGCTAGCAACTCGTACATAAAACGAGCGCACGAGCGCAATAAATGTGCACAAGCACCATGCGATGATGCAAAGTGCAAAGTGCGCCAACAAAGTGCCACTTTGCGCCCGAATCCGAGTCGTTAAGCCCCTTTAGGGCTTAGCTCCTAAGGTAATTTTTCCAAAAGAGTGACAAAAGGCATAAATGCTTTCTTTGAGGAGTTAATTCTTATTTCTTCTAGGAATATACCCCCACATGGCACCCACATGTGCCCTACCACAACTTATGTGCATACCTCAACACAAGAAAAGCCTTATATTGAGATACCCACTTGGAGTTGTAGCCAATGTGGGACTATCTTTACTAGTCCAAAGAAAATAACTCCAACAATCTCCCACATATCTCAATATATATGGTGTTGAGCATTCCCCAAAGTGACTGCCCATCATGCATTATGATAGATGTCGCTTACAACTTGAATCTTCCTGCATGGGTCAAACAACAATATGATACAAGAATTGACTAAGCCTTAAATTCTGCACCATAGCTGATGTTCTTCTCACTCACATAATGACATCAGCTGTGCTTCTGGTTGCACATTCAAGGCCCTATGCATGCCTTATTTCAGTATATGTATATTGGGCGTCTACAAGTTTTTCCTCAAGAGACGGCCTACATCTCTTACCAAGCACTCTAGGTGAGTTCTTTCAGAGAGTTTAGAATTCTCCATCATAAAGCCTTGTGCTTCCTTACGGTGTTACGCCGCTAAGACATGGTCCAAAGTCGAGGTCCACAATACCTTGGTAGTGTCCTGGATTAGAGTCATGTCCTCGGTATAGTCGTTGGTACCGACTTACTGCTAGGCTTGGCTCTTATCCGTTTTGTGAGTCAGCATAGGCAAGCGAGGACGAATTCCTATTTGACTGACTCGAGGATATATGTATCCATATGCCCTATTCCCTGTGTGTTGCTTCTGTGCATTTATTCATTAGTACTTTTATGGTTATCTTTATTTCTATTACTTGCTTAGTAGGATCTCTTGATTGTGATTTGATTTCTTGAGTTTTCTCGTGTGTTCCAACTCGACAAGCCTTGGTAAAATTTCGAGGACGAAATTTTTCTAAGAAGGGTAGAGATGTCACACCCGATCCCAGATTTGGTATTTCCTGAATTTCTAGAATTTAATTTTTCCTGATAATGTATTTTCTACTGTATTTCAAATGTTAGTTCGTGTCATTTATTGTTTATTTTTGTTGTTGAGAGAGACTACCCGAGACTAGTATAGTATCCATTGGCGTTACCATAGACCCGGTTTAGGACCCGCATATAGAATGGACACTGGGTTTGGTTCATTTTGGGTGAACCCATGACTAAACCCTCTTTTTCTCTCTTAGTATATATATGGCTTTTCTCTCTCCTCACTTTCTCCTTCTTCATGTTATTTCACCCTTCCTCATCTCCCTCAAGCTTCCCCTAACCCTAACCCTAAGAATAAGTTGTTGTGACTTGGACCATGAGAGGAGAGGCTAGGAGAGCAACCCAAGGCAAGTACATCTTGCTCAATAGTGAAATCATGGATTTTTGGATTTTTACATATATTGTTGTTTTAAAATTGCATTTGATGGAAAGTGTTCTCCTTGAGTTACTGATCATATTTAGTTCTTGGAGTTTTAGATTTTGATGTATAGATTTTTGTAGATCTGAGTTTCAAGATTTAGGTTTTTATGTGTTTTCTTTATTTTGATCTAATAGAACTTGGTGTTTTCAAAAACTAGTTGTTCCTTATGTTAGAGCATTTTATTTCGAGCATTTTGGCTTTTTTCACTTGATTTGGACTAAAAATAAAGTTTCTATAAAGAAAATAATTTTTGGATTTTTTTGGGAGTTTTTTTGCCATGGTTGAACTTGCTGTCTGGAGAAGACGAAGTTCTCATGCGGCTAGTGCAGTATGCGACCGAGACTTCCATGCAGAATGTACCTCATGTGGCTGGACTCTTTACCGCATAGTCAACCAGCATGCGTCCATCTTGTTGGACGCATGACTTCTGGTCTACACAAGTGTCCTTGAACACTTTGTGTATTCACTCGATGAACGAATAAGAAATTTGCTAAAGTCCAAAAGGCACTCCATGAGACATCGAACTTATGCGACAAGCTGAGCATGCGACCACCTTCCCTTGGATGCATGACTCTGAACTTTGGCGCATCCTTGGCACGTCTTTTTATGGCTTTGTCTTTTCTTTTTGACACACTTTATGTCACTTCACTGACACGCATTTACTGTACGTCACTTCGGCACTTGTCCCAAGAAGTGGACTTTGCCTATATGTTATGCGGCACCGACCCCTATGTGGCACCCGCCTCATGCGGCATATGTCCATGCGGCCAGTGGGCGCATGCGGCCAAGAAATTCTTTTAGTGCATTTTGTGTTCCCTGTTGATTAGTAATTCCTCTTTAGTGATTATTGTTGTGTGCTTCCTTATATTGATGAAAGTTTATGATACCAAAAAAAGTTTTCATATGAGTTCACAAGACAAGTTTATGTACAAGTTCACAATCCTCACGACACCGTAAAAATGATTGTGTATGAAATTCATTGCATTTGGCATCGGGCAATCAAGTGTGAGCATTGTCCAATGTATCGCGTGTCGCGAATACGATATCTCATAGATAGCTCGTACTCACGATTCATCATTTTAGGGAGTTCTCAAGTGTCCACGGCTCGAGAAGTTGAAATAATTTAGTAATGATTAAACAAGATAATATTTATCTAGAGCATTTTTTGAGGAAAGAATATTGCGCTACCGGCTACCCCAATCCCCAAGGGCCCATGCAGCATGGACAACCCTGCTAGGCAAGGGCTCCATGACTGACCAAGTTTATACGTGCTACGGCACTTACAAGAAAATTTTATATACAAGTTTATATTGTAAAACAAGTTATGATTACAAGTTTATGCTTTTGAGTTCAATTTTTGTTGTGACAAGTAACAGGTTATGTTATTGTATGGTTGATTGTGCATTTAAATTTACTAGACAAGCGTACACTTGGCCATCCGGGTTGACTGTGGTGTCGGTGGTAGCAATATTCTTAGCAACGCATTTTTAGTAACTAGGGCTTGTGATAACCCTAGTTAGTTAATTATAGTAAGCCGTAGGCATGTTTGGCTGTGGATTGGATGTTTGTTTATTCGTATAGCTCGCTCTTCTAGTTTCATTTTCTTCCGATGCGTAGTGAGGGTGCTACGTTCTTCTAGGGTGAAGGCCTGCAACCCCAGCCCTTGTTTGGTTAAGGGTTGTGGTCCCGATCCAGAGTAGTTCCTATACTCTCTTGCCGCTCTCCGCCTTAATTTCTTTTCTGGACTTATTATCAGCTCTTCCAGTATTATTCTTGAGACTAGTATGCTGGTACCGTACAAATCTTGATCTGCTTTTATTTCTTATAGGTCTATTTTACTTATGTTGTGATGTGTTTGGTTTATCACCTCAAGCTCCTTTGTGGTACTTGTTGATTGGGGTTCTGACCCCGCTAGCTTTGCATGGCCAGGTTATCCCGAAGAGAACCCGGATCTACCATGTTTTCAGCAAGATAGCTCGTGTTTCCAGCAAGATAGCTCGCACTCGCAGGACTGCGGTCGAAGCTCGCGAGTGGGTTTCCTTCTTCCATCCCTCATCTTGATTACTTCTTTTTTGTGGTGTTTAGCAAGGAGCAGAGTTAGCTCATTATATTTTTGAGACTGTGGTCAACATGATGTATATATTAGACCATAGCTGGTATATTTTGATCATGTATTATTAAACTCTACTAGTGCAGCATTTTGTATTCACTAGCTTCATGATCATATGTGACATATAATTTGGGATGCCTTTTTTACTTTCATGTATGATATACTCTTGTACATGTGTTATTAGATTAAGATAATAGGATTTGTAGGCCTTAGGACTGACGTCATAGCATGCTAGAGTTTACCAATTTGTCTTCTAGACAACCTTAACACATTGCAGCTTACTTCGATATTCTGCAAGGTACGGTTGGCCATGTCAGTCTCCATATTTATCCAGTATTCTGGTAGCGGGGCGTGACAATTGTATGGCCAATCATTATGGGTATAATGGTAGATGCCCGAGTCCAAGTTACTATTATTTCTTTATCCTCCCTCATGTTTGGTCTATCAGCGATCGAGATCCTTTGTGGTACTTGTTGCTTGGGGTTATAACCCCACTGGCTTTGCATGACCAGGTTACCCCGAAGAGAACCCGGATCCACCGTGTTTCTAATATGATGCCTCGCACTCGTAGGACTGCGGTCGAATCTCGCGAGTAGGTTTCTTTCTTCCACCCCTCGTCTTGATTACTTCTTTTTTGTGGTGTTTAGCAAGGAGGTGAGTTAGCTCCTTATATTTTTGAGACTGCGGTCAATATGATGTATATATTAGACCATGGCTGGTACATTTTGATCATGTATTATTAAACTCTGCTAGTGGAGCATTTTGTATTCACTAGATTCATGATCATATGTGACATATAATTTGGGATACCTTTTTACTTTCATGTATGATATACTCTTGTACTTGTGTTGTTGGTTTGAGATAATAGAATTTATCGGCCTTAGGACTGACGTCATAGCATGCTAGAGTTCACACATTTGTCTTTTAGACAACCTTAACACATTGCGGCTTATTTTGGTATTATGGAAGGTACGGCTGGCCATGTTAGTATCCGTATTTATCCAGTATTCTGGGAGTGGGGCGTGACAAGGTTTTATTGGTGGCCCATGTAGGTCTATTTTTTAGACTTATGGGAGGACTCATCTTGTTAGAATCTCAATCATTTACTTATCTTCGATTGAACTCCACTTGCAACATGCACTTCTCGCTTTCCTTGAACTTCAAACTTGCTTAACATGATTGTTCCATCCTCGTCCCTTATTGATATTCTTGTGTCCTTATCCTTCAAAGATACCCCGCTTGCTCCTCCTTCCGAGGGTTCCGTTGCATCGATAACTCCAGCAGATCCAATAGGCCGGGGCCAGATCCCGATACTGAACCAAGGGCAAGCGTCAGTAGATTTTCAATAGACATCTCAACCCGCTCCATCATACATACCAGCCCAGCCAGCCCAGATAATACCACCAGTTCTTCCAGTACAATCAGGGTAGACGGGCTCTCAGTCTATGTTAGAAATGATCCAAGCCATGATGATGGTACAACAACAACAACTCTAGCTTCAGCAACAAGTGGTCCAACTCTGCCAACAGTTTCAGTAAGGACAAGAAAAGACCAACATTACTCTTTGCCAAGGAGTTAGAGTAGCACTCGAGAGCAGTGGGCGTTATACTCATAACACGACGACCAATGTTAGTCTCATACGCCCAACCAAGTCCTCGACATGAAAGATACAGTTTTAGCATATTCTTGGCTACAGGACTTTGAGGCCATCCTGGATGCAACCAAGACTCCAGACGATGAGAAGGTAGCAGTTGTAAAGCTACAACTATTAGATCTTGCCCGAGATTGGTGGAAAGCACAAGAAATGGTGCTTCCGAAGCCCATTAACTGGCAGACGTTCAAGGAGCGCTTCCAGGAGAAGTATTTCTATACCACCGCCAAGCTCCAGCTCCAGCTCCAGCAATAGGATACAGCCACTTCGGCAAGCTAGGGCACACCAAGGAATAGTGCAGAAGGGCCAATGGCTAATGTCTCAGATATGGGGCATCCGACCACATGATTGGTTCATGTCCAACCATGTACCCAAAGACTTCTTCAGTTCAATAGTTACCAGCTCAGACTCGGGCAGCGATAGAAGGCCCGTGAGGACCAGCATTAGCAATTCGACCACCAGCCCAGCGTTCTCTCCCGACGCAGACCCAGCAGTTCCAGCAGCAACGTCCGGCGCAGTATGCAAGTTCAGCAAGCCCGACCAGCAAGACAAAATTAGTAGCAAGTCAGAGCCATAGCCCCTAGACGATGGCCTGGCAAAATATTTGGCGACCTAGAGCAGTTGTTAGCCGAAGGCGCAACAATTATGGGTATGATTTTTGAGCTCTCTATAGCTTGTCTCATTCTTGGGTTCTTGTTGAACTATCTCATATTTTGACACGTTCGAGATACGATAGTCATTTCGATCCTTTCGTTGAGCAAAAGGCGAGTTCATCGCCCCGCTCTGCTGCTTTCGTGGCTCATGGTACGTGGTGTCTATAATGTGTTCCGACTACGAAGGTATGTCCTAGATTAGAGTCATGTCCTCGGTATAGTCGTTGGTACCGACTTACTGCTAGGCTTGGCACTTATCCATTATGTGAGTCAGCATAGGCAAGCGTGGACGAATTCATATTTTACTGACTCAGTGGTATATGTATCCATATGCCTCATTTCCTGTGTATTACTTTTGTGTATTTATTCATTAGTACTTTTATGGTTATCTTTATTTCAATTACTTGCTTAGTAGGATCTCTTGATTGTGATTTGATTTCTTGAGTTTTCTCGTGTGTTCCAGCTCGACAAGCCTTGGTAAAATTTCGAGGACGAAATTTTTCTAAGGAGGGTAGAGATGTCACACCCGATCCCAGATTTGGTATTTCTTGAATTTCTAGAATTTAATTTTTTCTGATAATGTATTTTCTGCCATATTTCATATGTTGGTTCCTGTCATTTATTATTTATTTTTGTTGTTGAGAGAGACAACACGAGACTAGTAGAATACACATTAGCATTACCATAGACCCGGTTTAGGACCCACATATAGAATGGACACTTTGTTCGATTAATTTTGGGTGAACCCATGACTAAACCATCTTTTCCTCTCTTAGTATATATATGGTTTTTATCTCTCCTCTCTTTCTCCTTCTTTATTTTATTTCCTCCATCCTCCTCTCCCTCAAGCTTCCCCTAACCCTAACCCTAAGAAGAAGTTGATGTGATTTGGACTGTGAGATGAGAGGCTAAGAGCCACCCAAGGCAAGTACATCTTGCTCAATGGTGAAATCATGAATTTTTGGTTTTTTACAAATATTGTTGTTTTAAAAATATATTTGATGAAAAATGTTCTCCTTTAGTTGTTGATCATGTTTAGTTCTTGGAGTTTTAAATTTTCATATATAGATTTTTGTATATTTGAGTTTCAAGATTTAAGTTTTTATGTGTTTCCTTGGTTTTGATCTACTAGAACTTAGTGTTTTCAAAAACTAGTTGTTCCTTAGGTTAGAGCATTTTATTTTGAGCATTTTGGCTTTTGTTTTACTTGATTTGGACTTAAAATAAAATTTTTATAAAGAAGATATTTTTTGGATTTTTTTTGGAGTTTTTTCGCCATGGTTGAACTTGTTTTCTGGAGAAGATAAAGTTCTCATGTGGCCAGCGTAGTATGCGACCGAGACTTCCATACGGCATGACTCTCATGCGGCTGGACTCTTTGCCACATAGCCAACCAGCATGCTTCAATCTTATTGGACGCATGATTTTTGGTCTACACAAGTGTCCTTGAACACTTTGTGCATTCACTCGGTGAACGAATAAGAAATTCGCTAAATTCTAAAATGCACTCCATGCGACATCAAACTTATGCGGCAAGCAGAGCATGCGGCCACCTTCCCTTGGACGTATGACTCTGAACTTTGGCGCATCCTTGGCGCGTCTTTCTATGATTTTGTCTTTTCTTTCTGACACACTTTATGTCACTTCACTGACACGCATTTACTGCACGTCACTTCGGCACTTGTCCCAAGGAGTGGACTTTGCCTATATGTTATGCGGCACCGACCCCTATGTGGCACCGACCCCTATGCGGCACCCGCCTCATGCGGCAAGTGTCTATGCGGCCAGTAGATGCATGCGGCCAGGAAATTCTTTTGGTGCATTTTGTGTTCCTTGTTGATTAGTAATTCCACTTTAGTGATTATTGTTGTGTGCTTACTTATATTGATGTAAGTTTATAATACCAAACATGTTTTGCATATGAGTTCACAAGACAAGTTTATGTACAAGTTCACAATCCTCACGACACCGTAGAAATGATTGTGTATGAAATCCATTGAATTTGGCATCGGGCAATCAAGTGTGAGCATTGTCCAATGAATCGCGAATATAATATCTCATAGATAGCTCGTACTCGTGATTCATCATTTTAGGGAGTTCTCAAGTGTCCACAGCTCGAGAACTTGAAATAATTTAATAATGATTAAACAAGATAATATTTATCTAGAACATTTTTGGAGGAAAGAATATTACGCTACCGGCTACCCCGATCCCCAAGGGCCCCATGCGACATGGACAACCCTGCTAGGCAAGGACTCCATGATTGACCAAGTTTACGCGTGCTACGGCACTTACAAGACAAGTTTATATACAAGTTTATGTTGTAAAATAAGTTATGATTACAAGTTCAAGTTTATGCTTTTGAGTTCAATATTTGTTGTGACAAGTAACAAGTTATGTTATTGTATGGTTGATTGTGCATTTAAATTTACTAGACAAGCGTACCCTTGGCCATCCGGGTTAACTGCAGTGCCAGTGGTAGCAATATTCTTAGCAATACATTTATAGTAATTAGGGCTTGTGATAACCCTAGTTAGTTAATTATATTAAGTTGTAGGCATGTTTGGCCGTGGATTGGATGTTTGTTTATTTGTATAGCTCACTCTTCTAATTTTATTTTCTCCTGACGTATGGTGAGGGTGCTAAGTTTTGCTAGGGTGAAGGCCTGCAACCTCGGTTCTTGTTTGGTTAAGGGTTGTGGTCCCGATCCAGAGTAGTTTCTATACTCTATTGCCGCTCGTCGCCTTAATTTTTTTTTTGTACTTATTATTATCTCTTCCAGTATTATTCTTGAGACAAGTACGTTGGTACTGTGCAAATCTCGATTTGCATTTATTTCTTATAGGTCTCTTTTACTTATGTTGTGATATGTTTGGTCTATCACCTCGAGCTTCTTTGTGGTACTTGTTGCTTGGGGTTCTGACCCCACTGGCTTTGCATGGCCAGGTTATTCCGAAGAGAACCCGGATCCACCACGTTTCCAGCAAGATGGCTCGCACTCGTAGTACTACGGCCGAAGCTCGCGAGTGGGTTTCCTTCTTCCATCCCTCATCTTGATTACTTCTTTTTTATGGTGTTTAGCAAGGATCAGAGTTAGCTCCTTATATTTTTGAGACTGCGGTCAACATGATGTATATATTAGACCATGGCTGGTATATTTTGATCATGTATTATTAAACTCTGCTAATGCAGCATTTTGTATTCACTAGCTTCATGATCATATGTGACATATAATTTGGGATGCCTTTTTTTACTTTCATGTATGATATACTCTTGTACTTGTGTTGTTGGATTGAGATAATAGGATTTGTCGGCCTTAGGACTGATGCCATAGCATGCTAGAGTTCACCCATTTGTCTTATAGACAACCTTAACACATTGCGGCTTACTTCGGTATTTTGCAAGGTGCGGTTGGCCTTGTTAGCCTCCGTATTTACCCAGTATTTTAGGAGCGGGGCGTGACACTATATGTGGTGCTACTGCCGCTACGACATGCCTTTAGGCTGAGGCTCTCACATCATCGTGGTGTTACACCATTGTAGCATGGGGGTGTCATCCCCTTTGTGGTGCCAAGCCACCCATGCTTCCTGTAAAGCATGTCGAACATTTAAAATATTCGAGAACTCATTAAGGCTGAATGCCATCCTCTTACATAACGTATTTTATTCAAAGAATAAATAGTAGACAACAGTGGTTCTGGGTCCGTAATCCCACAATGTCTCAAAGGACTACCTATTATTCCTGATATTATCCCAATCAATGATCTTTCTTTGAACCAAAACTAGATGCCTAGTAGATTTTTTTTAACTAATAATACAAAATTTTATGGTAGAATTATAAAGACACAATATCAGAATATCTTCAAGCCTATTTTGGTTGTTGTGTCCTCGACCAGCTGGTGCTTGAGACCTTTGGTGAACGGATCCGCCAGATTCTTCTGGATCTGAACATCAATCACCACAATGACTCCAATATTGATAAGATCATTCACTGTCTTATGCCTAAGTCGCACAGTCATCTTCTTAAAATTGAAGAGATTATTTGATGCCACCGCTACAGTCGTCTGGTTGTCACAGTATATCGGTATCGCCAAAATCTATGCACTAACCACTGCAAGATCATACATGAGCTCCAGAAACTATTCTGCTTCATCTATTGCAGTCGACATTGCGTAGAACTCAGTTTCCATAGAGGAATGAGAGAGTATTGTATACTTCTTCGACTTTCACGATAAAGCAGGTCCACCCATGGAGAAGACGAACCCTCATGTGGACCTTTCGCTCTCTACTTTTGAGAACCATCTTGCATCACTGAAGCCCTCCACTACTGTCGGATAACTACTGTAGTGCAGTGCATACTTCTGAGTTATCTTTAGATATCCCATCACTCTTTTCACACTTGTCCAGTGCTCAACACCTGGATTGCTCGTGAATCGACTCAGCTTTACCACGGCAAAAACTATGTCAGATCTTATGGCAGTTGTTGCATACATCAAACTTTCGATGATGATCGAGTACTCCAACTGAATGACATTTTCCTTTGGATTAGGCTTTAGATTCTTCTCACACATGTACGGAGTATCGATCCTTGGAAGATCTTGATATTCATAGTGTGCGAGCATCTTCTCAATATAATGAGACTGTAACAACGCCACTCCAGTGTCTGTCTGGATGATCTTTATCCCCAGGATAACATCATTTTTTCCCAAGTCCTTCATACTAAAATTAGATGAGAAACTTCTTTATCCTAGTGACACGTGATATATTCATAGCCAGGATCAGCATATCGTCTATGTACAGACAAACTATGACCCCTCTTCCACCAGTAAATTTTGTGTAAACACACTTATCCGTCTCACTGACCTTGTAGCCGTAATCTAATAACTTTATCAAACTTCTCATGCCACATCTTGGGAGCTTGTTTCAGACCGTACAATAATTTTACTAACTTGCAGACTTTGTCTTCAAGCCCCTTGACGACAAATCCTTCTGGCTATAGCATGTAAATCTCTTCGATAAACTCTCTATTCAGGAATGTTGATTTCATATCCATCTGATGTATTACTAAGTTATGCATTATACTTCGAGCAATCAAATCCTGATGGTTGTCAACCGCGCTACTGGAATATATGTGTCGAAGTAGTCAATCCCCTGCTTCTAAAAAAATCCCTTAGAAACCAGCATTGCCTTGAACTTGTCAATAGTTTCGTCAGCTTTCATCTTATTCTTGAAGATCCATTTATATCTGATGGGCTTTGCTTCTTCAGGAAGATCCACCAACACCAACGTGTTGTTGGGGGTTATATAGTCAAACTCGTCGTTGACAGCCTCCTTTAGATGACAACATCAATGGTTTTTATCGTCTCATCATAGGTAAGTGGATCTGCTTCCACATGATAGGTGACGAAGTCATCTCCGAAGTCCTTCTGTCTCTTCACTTGTATAGTCATCAGCTTTTTAGTTTTGGTTTGAGCGTTATCTCTTCAATGATAACTTCTTCTTGGACTATATTTTTATTGGAAGCACCATCCCCCTCTGCACCCACACTATTCCCCAGAATGTTCGCGAGAACAATGTTCTTGTGCTTTGCAAATTTGTATTCAAAGAATTTTGTGTCACGAGATTCAATGATATAGTTCGACTCGATATCAAGGAACCTCTGAGCGTCCTCTTTTCAGCATATTCCAGGAATATTGCCTTAGTATTCCTCGTTCTTCTCTTTTGAATCTTTAGGTCCGGAACCTTCACATACGCCAGACACCTCTACACTCGAATGGCATTCGAGTTGGGTCTGAATTTAAACTAGAGTTCATGAGGAGTGACATCGGAAGTTGTGTATAGTACTATGTTCAGAATAAAAGTAGTTGCAATCACAGCTTCTTCCCATAAGCATTTTGGAGGACCCACGGTTAACAACATAGAATTCATTATCTCTATCAACGTCATGTTCTTCCTTTCTGCTACTTCATCTCATTGGCAATTCCATGTTCTCTTCATAATGATACGAATTTAAGAGACATATACTCTCCGCCTCGATCACTTCTGAGTCTCTTGAGTTGTTGTCTAGTTTGGCGTTCAGCTTCAGCTCTGAACTCCTTGAACTTCTCGAATGCTTTGTATTTTGACTTGAGCAGATAGACGAATGCATACTTCAAGGAGTTATCGATGAATGTAATAAAATATTTTATCCCGACCTTTGTGGAGAACTGCTTGAAGTCACAAATATCTGAGTGCACAAACTCGAGATGATATGTTCTTAGGTATACCTGTTGAAATAGTTTTCTTGTAATCTTCGTTTGCGCACAAACTTCACACTTCTCCACCTTCTTACCCCCACATTTGGAGATAATCCCTAGACTAGACATTTTGTTGATTCTTTTACAATATGAACATGTCATAATCTATTATGCCACAACTTAAGAGGATACCCAGAAGAAGCTACTGTATTAACATTATCAGTCGGAGTTACAAGTTAAAGTTTGAATATCCCATCGGTACAAAATATTTTTTGAAGTATGTTCCTTTATAGGACATAACCATTTGATCAGCGTTGAGGTCCATCCTCAAGCCTGTGTTACAAAGAAGACTTCCTGAGATTATGTTCTTGTATATCACCAGTACGTGCTTCACATTATGGAGCGTCAGCGACTTCCCCGAAGTCAAATTCAGTACCACCGTTCCAATCCCAAGTATTTCAGCTTATGCCTTATTCGCCATTGAAACCTTCTCAAAGGTAGGTTTTTATGTGGCGAATAACTCCTCCTTAGAGAAAATATGATAGGATACACCAATGTCCACCCTTCAGTCAGTGTCGACACCAGTTGAGTCAACCTGTGCAATCATACGAACCAAGTTAGTCTTACCTTACTCTTTCGGTTTGGGCTTGGATCTACAGTCCTTCCAGTAGTGGCCCTTCTTGTCACAGTTAAAACAAGCCCCATCATTCTTAGGCTTTGGCTTGAACAAAGCCCGACTTCACCTTCAAATGGTTGAAGTCCCTCTTCTTATTGTGAGAAGCCTTATACTTCCCCTTGGAGTCTCCAGTATGCACCATGTTAGCCTTGGCCAACTGTTTGAATAGAGAGTCCACTTTGAGTTGAGCCCACAACTCGTCTTCAACATGGATCCAGCACAAAAGGCGCTCAAGGTCGACCACCATCTTCTTACGGTGCATGTTTGTAATAAAGCTGCTCCACCCAGGTGGAAGCTTGGTGACAATACCCCCAACAATGAAAGCATCGACTAAGGGCATACCATCATCTTTAAGTGTTTGACATAACTTGAGAAATTCCTTTGCTTGGACCCTCTTGCTGTATGGCTTCGCCAAAGAATCTTCCATAGAGTTCAAAATCAGCAGATTGAAGAGGTTGTTGTCTCTCCTCCATTTAGTCTACAATGCAGTCACCACAGCAACCCTCCGATCTTCATCCAGAATAGTAGGCTCAGGTTCTGTTAATACGTAATCAACGTCCATGAGTTGAAGATTGAGACTGACCTTCCTCTTCCAGATACTAAAGAGCTACCCGTCAAACTTCTCAAGTTTATTAAAACTTATATCGAGAAGATTTGCATGGTTATTTTCCATCTTACTCGGATCTTGCTTTAAGATTATTAGTCTTGAGGCTTAATCAAAAGATAGATAAACGAAGTCCAGGAACAGAAGTTCATGTAATCCTTTCGGAGTACCCTCTGTTGGATCCTAAAGTTGTAGTCAAGATCAAAGGTTCACACAAAAGTTACCTCTTTGACTATATATCATCGATTCCAATGAAGAATAATATTACTATCTTCCGATTACAACATGCAGACTAGATTACAATAATCAGAAAACAAACTTTGTTCTTCCTTTCAAACACACTTGTAATTAAGACAAAACGAATCACAATGAGAGAAGAGGATGGAGAAGAAATAGAAAACAGAAGAGTCTCATCTTGCTAGGGTGATGACGATCACCGTTTCTCAAAGCAAGATTCGTCCCATACGATCTGCTCTCAAAAACCAGCAAGTTTTGAACAGAACTACCGGAATGCTCGCCGTCACCTTTTCTTGAACTCGCACGAACTCCTGGACTCCAATGGTGGCTGCAGGGACGATACTCTCTCCGTCTCTAAATTTTGAAGTAAGTTCTCAAAGGGTTACAAAGAGAGTATTTATAGAGTATGGTGGAAACTCTAACCCTAAACCTAGTCGCCAGCAAATTACGAAAAGATATGAATAAATTTAATTCAAATACCACAAAAATTGAATCTGAATTAAAGACTCAATCTTTCTATAACCGTTCAAATTCCACAATCAGCGGGATCATGCTCCAACCAAAAGCGCATATGTGCGTAGCAG
This sequence comes from Iris macrosiphon, assembly GCA_036927795.1. Classification (NCBI taxonomy): domain Eukaryota; kingdom Viridiplantae; phylum Streptophyta; class Magnoliopsida; order Asparagales; family Iridaceae; genus Iris; species Iris macrosiphon. Next base: position 17,985 of record JAYESA010001051.1, on the reverse strand, counting down.
CATAGCCGCAGCTGCTCCTGCGCATAGTTCCAGCTACGCAGCGGCTTATGCGTGCAAGAGTGTAGTGGTGCATGCGCGCATAGTCGCATGCATCCGTGCATAAAATGAGCACAACAAATGCGCACAAGTGTCATGCGACGATGCTAAGTACAAAGTGTGCCAACAAAGTGCCACTTTGCGCCCTTGAGCCCAAGTCCGAGTCCGAGACGCTAAGTCCATTTGGGGCTTAGCTCCTAAAAAAAATTCCAAGAGAGTGACAAAAAGCATAAATGCTTTCTTTGAGGAGTTAATATGTATTCCTCCTAGAAAAATACCACCACATGGCATCCACATGTGCCCCACTACAACCTATGTGCTCAACTCAACACAAGAAAAGTCTTATATTGAGATTCCCACTTGGAGTTGTAGTCAATGTGGGACTATCTTTACTATTCCAAAGAAAATAACTACAATATGATGGTTGTTAGGTAAAGCTTGAGTGACACTAGAACACTAACATCGCATAATCTAAAAATTTGGGCCAGGCAAGGGTAGCTCCGCCTCTGGTCATTCGGTAAAATATTTTATTAGCTGAGAAGTAATGAAACATGATAATACTACAAAGGAGAGATGAATATCAAATTTATTTTGTATTTATAGAGAGTACTAAAGCAATAGTAGAACAATGAACAATCTATACAACCTAACACAAAAAAAAAAAAAGAATAGAAAAAAAACAAAAAAATATGGAAGTCTCTATATATGCACATAACTGATGAAATGGAGCAAACTAAGTATATAAACCTAATAAATTCAGGAGGCGAGTGTTCAGAAGCACCTGTTTTAACTGTTGTCTTGAAAATGATCATCTCCCTCTATGCATTCATAGCTACAAATGGTCTTACTGCAGTCGACATCTTTGAACAAACTAATAGTATCCTTCACTATATCATGTTGTTTATACAATTAAAGCAATGTTACGAAATGAATGAACATAACAAATAATTTTAAATACCACAAACAAAACTAGTTCGGTCTTAACATAAGTAGGAAAAATTTTGATTACTTCAGTCTTCACCTGAGTTCACCAAACACCCGAACAATTTTGAAATTTTGAAACTGACCAAGAGGTGCGAGACAAAGGACTGCGGCTGCAGGAAGACCGGACGACTGCAACGGCTCCTTCTTTTTTATTATTAGGGTGAGGACCGAGGTGAAGTGAATGGACATCATAGGCTACGGAAGAAGCTTCTTCTGTTGTTTAATTGCTCAGAGCAAACGGATGGGCAATTGGGCATTATGGGCCACTGATCATATATTCATATATTTTTTTCAATTTTTTTTTCCAAATTTTGGGTTGGGCTACAGCCCACCCTTGTCCCCTCTGAACTCTGCCTCTGATTCTACTATAGAACTACAGAAGCCTCATTTGTATCCACATCACAACCGGATCTTCTAATTAGGAAAGAGGAGAAAATGAAGGTCGAAAATATGAAGAGCAGTAGAATAGAGATTAGGGTTTGTGAGACTCGTCTCACAGTATCTGTATTTGTATACAGATACGTATTTCTTTATTGTATATTGTGTTTTCTTGGATTCAATGAGCCCTAGAATTTTTTCAAGTTAGAGACTTTTCTCCCTGATCGACATACCGTTAGTATACTGGTCCATTCCGCCGGTATATCGTTAGGATGTCTTCCATTTACTTTTGGATATTTTCATGAATAGTGTTTTGATATTTTCATGAATAGTATTTTGATATTTTTATCAATAGTGTGGATGCATCCTATTACCCATTGGTTTTTTGATTCTGAAGCATCCTATTATCCAATGGATAATTGGTTTTCTTTGAGTAGATGAGATTGATTTAGATAGTGATGTGGATCGCTGATGTGGCAGATCCAAAGGTCACGGTTAATTCTCGACTTCTATATATACTCATCCATTTTCTTCCTCCTCTCTTTTCTTTTCATTTTCTCTTTATACCCTTTCTCTCTCCTTCATTTCCTCTCTGTTTCCCGCAGAAGCTTGGAGCTTGGTCTTTAGGCCTAAGAGTGTGGTTTTTGAACCCCTCTTGGTGGTGGAATAAAAGGTTTAGGCTGGGAGCTCGACTTAGCAAGTACATATTGCCAAAATCTTGAACAAATATTATTTTATTGCCGTTTTTATTCTCCTTGATCTTAAATGCTTAAAATTTCATGAATCTTATTTTTTTAAATATATTTCTCTCATGTTTTTCAACTATGTGCATGTTTCTGAAATTAATTTGAGCTAGGTTTTGATTTTTTTTCTGTAGAAACCTTCATATTTACCTGATAGGAAACTCGGTTTCGAAAACGATACCAGAGTGATTGTCATGAAACTTAGTCTATGTGTTAGATGAGACCTACCCCTAGTCATGACCTCTTGCTAGACCAGTTTTTGTTGAGTTTCGGTGCATAATTTTGGCCCCAAAACTCATCTTTCTTGAACTTATACCTAGAATTGCCTACGGGAACCGGCATACCAACGGTATACTGGAGTGTACCGACGATATACTTTTTTTGGACCAACTTAGAATCGAGAAACCTGCTATGTTCTAAATCGGCATACCGACGGTGTACTGGTCTGTACCGACTATATACCAATTTATTGGAATCCGAAAGCTATTGTATTTTTAGTCGGCATACCGACGATGTACTGGTGTGTACCGACGGTATACCGATTTGACTGACTTGATTTTCTTGAGTTTCTTGCTGTGTCTTGGACGACATGCCGCCGGTATACTACAGTATACCACATGTATACCAACTTTGTACTCTTTTTCATTTGCTTTATTTTTCGTCATATCTTTTTATTCTTCTTGTATGACACCTATGTGCATATACACTTGACCTGATTATATGACCATATTATTTTGTATAGTGAGGGGATTATTTACACCCTATATACACTTGACTTGATTACATTACCAGATTACCTTGTATAGCTAGGGGATGATTTACACCATATATACACTTGACATGAATACATGCTTGATAGTAACTTGTAGTAGTGCACTCATGATACCTGACTCATATTTCCTGTTGTGGCTTGTTATAGCGTACGCTAGTCATGCCTATAACTGTGTGGTTGTATTATTGTCTCATCTTGTATTTGTGCTTGTCAAATCATTGTCCAGTTTTGTATATCTCCGAGTACATATCTAGGATGAATTCTGCAGAATGCTACACCCAGAATCCTAAATAAAATGTTATGGATTAACAACTAGCTTGAATCATTAGAACATCGGGAGGAAAGAATCTCTAGGTTGCATGCAGTCCCAGTAGTCCAGCTATATTTTTTTTTTTATGGATTTGGAGCTCTTCGTCGTGAGATAAACTCTTTCTGCTTACCGTCGAGTGATGCATATACATGGATTACGTAGACTCACCGTTGTGTGATGTTTGTCATTAGGAGCACATCTTCGAGTGGTGTATCTGTTATACTTCTTTTTCTATTTTCGGCATTTGGGGTATCTCGGATAGTCTGCAGGGCATGTGACCAATAGAGAGGTTCTAAAAACTGTATTTGTTAGTAATTATGATTTGTGATAACCCAATTTAGCTAATGTAGCAAGTCGTACTGTTGATTGACCATGATTGATGAATGAAATTCATTTCTTGTTTATGTCAATTGTTGTACCTGCCCTTGCCTTGTTTACTTACATGTTCCCTGCTTATGCCACGCTTCATGATTTCGTACTTACATGTTCATGTTCACTTGACATGATCCGATATATATTCACATGATCCCTTGCATGCTATTTGTCCCCATTTACTATTCATGTTTCTCGTTTTCGTTATGTTTTCTGGTGCACTTTATATTATCATGGAGATTACATATTGCTTTATTATATATTTGTTTGGTGTTGCATATTTGTCATGACCCACACCCGAAAAATCGGGCATGAGTCCTGGGTACGTCCAGCCTATGCCGCAGCATCGGCGGTAGAACACTGTCTAGGTCTACTATCTAGCTAACAATCTCACACAACAATATATAAGTACCTGTCAAGATCTCAACTCCAAACGGAGGAGCAATATGATAAAGATAACACAAGTACTCAATCACGAATCTAAGCACGATAAGATAACAAAGAAGTCTAACAACTACAAAGTCCACACAACAACTACTACTAAAGCAACAACAAGAATAATAATAATAACACATGATATCCTGAATCAAATACAATACAAGTCTCAAACCAAAAGTCGGGGACAAATTCGGTAACAAAAGCTAATAAATACAACTGAGGTCCTAGTGATCCCGGCTACCAATCCGGAAATCACTCCTGAACTAGGGGGTCCCTGTCTGCACCATCGACAGGCTGAGGTCCATAAAACGTCGAACACCAATCTTCCAGATTCTCTGAAAAATATATCCAGTCAGGATTGGAGCAAGTACACCTCTAACAGCAGTTCCAGTTAAATAATAAAAACTATAAAAGAGTTGTAGCAAGTAGCACAAGGAGAAAGAAATGAGTATGAACAAGGAAATATACATATATATCAACTGGTGCATAAAGGTAAATATGCATGAAAATCAGAAGCAAGATAGTAATGACTGCAAGATACAAGAAATCTAAACTAAGAGTAAGTGTGTGCACAAGAACGTGTAGTGAGTCCAGCAAGAGTAAATATAATGAGTCCAGTCCAGAAAGTATAAGTGAGACCAGTCAAGAGATACAAGAGAGTCCAGACTAGAAAGAATGAACTCGTGTCTTTGAAATACCTATTTCGATATGTAAACGGCTAGGGGTAAGTACGGCTCACCGCGTACTAGGTGCGCGGCTGCTATCAATCCAGATTAGACACGAGGGGGTGATTCCAGTGATTCAAGTTGGAAATATTTACATGTCTACTCGAGTATTTCTTCGCCCCGACTAGTACAAGTGAATCCAAGATCCAACACGCAAATCAAGTATGAGTCCAGCCAGAAACATGAGTGATGCTTGTAGTGAGTCACGATGTGATGCCAGTAGGTGATGCTAGTAGGTGATTCCAGAATAGAGGCCAAAAACATAAAATTTACGTGTCGCAAGTAAATAAATCCAGAAATACTAGTCAGTGTCATGCCAGAAAAATTATATAATACTATACTAGAAGCTGAATCATAATAATTGTAACGCCCCGTTCCGCTTAAGCGGACTGCCATTTCAAACGGCAATAGTGCAGCTGTCCCGACCCGCTTTGCCTCGAACAAGAAGCAAAGGATATCCAGACTTGTCCCTACAGAAAATCAACTTCGGCTTTCAGAGGCTCGCTTGACGTATCCTCTACCGAGGCGAATCATCGCTAAGGTGGGTGGCTACGGTGAACTTGTCTTTGCTTAGCCAGCACACATAAAATCTGGAATATTCATGCTAGTCGCTAGGTGATTCACCCCCTGCATGCTAATAAATCCAACGCACCTAGCTAAGGAAATAATCCCAACTTGTATTGCTATGCTAGAACATGGAAAATGAAATACTGCTTATATATGTTCAGACCCTCGCATGCTAAGTCCCCTAACGATCTAACTCTCGGTTTACCTTCGGGCCCGAGCAAACGTGTTGCTTATGTTCCTTAGAAACACATGCTTGTCTGCTTGTAATGTTGCCATATTTTCATCCAAACCCCGGAAGACTACTACGTAGTCGTTCAGTGCCTGAATCAACCTGCAAGTATCCGGGACCGTTGGGTCTCCAAGGCAATCCCCGAACCAGGGGCACGCATCAGGGTAACGAATACTGAACGTGAATCCTTTAACGTGACAACTGAATAATAATCATATCAAGTTTATATCTGAACGAGAATCACGTCATGTAACGAACGAATCTCAGCTCTTGGAGCAAAACGCTCGTTCAGATCACGAATCATGGATTATCATTCAAGTTGTGGATTGAAACTGACCCTGACCTGCATGTCGCGGATAACTCTACAATGAGGCACCGTTCTACGGGCGGTCACCGGGGCACTGGGACCGACCCGATCCGGATGGAACATAACGTAATAGTCACTCACGTGATTGACGGGATGGTTTGCAGCGCCTCACGTGCTTTCGTTGCATTCTCTATCCCGCCAATTGACTATGGTCCTTTATGGCTATGCCAGCGACAAATGTTCATATAGATAAGTCATCCTCGCTTAGCGGCTATCCGCATGCGAGTCATTGCATCACATCAAGAATAACTGAATACCTGAACGATCATGTTAAAATGACCCGCATGTTTGTATATGCTATGCCTCCTGAATGCTTATACTTGTCGTGCTTGAATTAACAATGTTGCCTCAATGTTTGCCTTGGACAGGAAATGAGATGGTAAGTTGGTAAGTCTCGCCGTGTTTCCTCTCATGTTGCACGGCGCACTGCCCGACACGTTAGGCTATTCAATATTGTATGAAACTGATCCTAAGGCAACTAGAAAGACAACTTAATAGTTGGTGCACGGAACCTGTATTACGTGTTTGGATTTGTCGAGCGGGCGAGTAGCTTCCCCACCAGTGCATTCAATGTACTGATAATCCACCAGTTTGTATGCAGGGTGCGGGAGAACCTCGTTCGGTGCGGATGCCTCCAACGTGCGTGCTAAGGCGTGGAGATCACTCCGAAGCAACGGTGTATCCGGAACAGAAGCACATATACAAGATATAATGTTGGAACATAGCCCGAACTCGCCTGAACATCGCCTATACAAACTTTCCACAAATGTAGCCACTTGGCACGCTTTTACTGTTTCAGAGAGAGAGGCTTGAGCGACTTGTAATCTCGGCTATACGCCGCCTGTAACACTTGTTCATATCAATAAAAGAGCTTGCTTTACTTCAACTTGTGTTTCAATGCTTCCGCTATATTCGTCGACTCAGTGAACCTGTTACCGATCGCTTATGCGTTCATGACTCCGCTGCACTCGGACAATCTGTACGACTCTATGGCTTAGAACTCTTGCCGCCAGCCAATGAACCATGGTCTTGCACGGGCGTGGCTCACGCTCGTGCGGCATCACGCCCGGATGGGTCAAGCGATCGTTCCGCGGGAGCGCTGGCGAGGATGATTCCCGCCTAAAGGGAATGGCCGATTGCCTGCGGGAGATCGGGGCGTGACATAGTGGTATCAGAGCCTGGATTCTACGTCTTTGGACTTCGATTCAATATCTCTGTTTCGAAAGCTCGTTCGTGGGTTATGTGCACGCTCTTTCTCAATGTCTCGATGGAATGTTCCAACAATAAGTCTAAATACTTTCAAAATGTGTTTTGAATGATATGATTGCTTGTCTGGTTGTATGCTGCGAGTGGCCTTTGTGCCAACCTGTGCGAACCCTTGAGAGTATCGCTAGTAGCTTGTCCGATTTTCACTAACTCTAAGTTTGGTTGAATGCATCTATTTGAGGGACGCCTTAAACTAGTGCACCATCCAAGACTTAAGAAAAGGTGAAACTCGAGTGCTGAGACTTCGCTATCACTAAGCTGGTTGACGTGTTCACGCTAGAAGTGCACTTCAAAAGTGCGCACGATCTAGTCTAAGCGATATGCTAATTTTAAAGCTTGTGCAAGTGAATATCCAAATGAACAAGTACAACGACTTGTCTAGGATTGCCTTAACCCTAGATTACTGCTTGTCCTCAGTAAGTCTCGAGGACGAGACTTTTTCTGAGTTGGGTAGGATGTAACGCCCCGTTCCGCTTAAGTGGACTGCCGTTTCAAACGGCAATAGTGCAGCTGTCCCGACCCACTTTGCCTCGAACAAGAAGCAAAGGATATCCAGACTTGTCCCTACAGAAAATCAACTTCGGCTTTCAGAGGCTCGCTTGACGTATCCTCTACCGAGGCGAATCATCGCTAAGGTGGGTGGCTACGGTGAACTTGTCTTTGCTTAGCCAGCACACATAAAATCTGGAAAATTCATGCTAGTCGCTAGGTGATTCACCCCCTGCATGCTAATAAATCCAACGCACCTAGCTAAGGGAATAATCCCAACTTGTATTGCTATGCTAGAACATGTAAAATGAAATACTACTTATATATGTTCAGACCCTCGCATGCTAAGTCCCCTAACGATCTAACTCTCGGTTTACCTTCGGGCCTGAGCAAACGTGTTGCTTATGTTCCTTAGAAATGCATGCTTGTCTGCTTGTAATGTTGCCATGTTTTCATCCAAACCCCGAAAGACTACTACGTAGTCGTTCCGTGCCTGAATGAACCTGCAAGTATCCGGGACCGTTGGGTCTCCAAGGCAATCCCCGAACCAGGGGCACGCATCAGGGTAACGAATACTGAATGTGAATCCTTTAACGTGAAAACTGAATGATAATCACATCAAGTTTATATCTGAACAAGAATCACGTCATGTAACGAACGAATCTCAGCTCTTGGAGCAAAATGCTCGTTCAGATCACGAATCATGGATTATCATTCAAGTTGTGGATTAAAACTGACCCTGATCTGCATGTCGCGGACAACTCTACAACGAGGCACCATTCCACGGGCGGTCACCGGGGCACTGGGACCGACCCGATCCAGATGGAACATAACGTAATAGTCACTCACATGATTGACGGGATGGTTTGCAGCGCCTCACGTGCTTTCGTTGCATTCTCTACCCCGCCAATTGACTATGGTCCTTTATGGCTATGCCAGCGACAAACGTTCATATAGATAAGTTATCCTCGCTTAGCGGCTATCCGCATGCGAGTCATTGCATCGCATCAAGAACAACTGAACACCTGAACGATCATGTTAAAATGACCCGCATGTTTGCATATGCTATGCCTCCTGAATGCTTATACTTGTCGTGCTTGAATTAACAATATTGCCTCAATGTTTGCCTTGGACAGGGAAGGAGATGGTAAGTTGGTAAGTCTCGTCGTGTTTCCTCTCATGTTGCACGGTGCACTGCCCGACACGTTAGGCTATTCAATATTGTATGAAACTGATCCTAAGGCAACTAGAAAGACAACTTAATAGTTGGTGCACGAAACCTGTATTACGTGTTTGGATTTGTCGAGCGGGCGAGTAGCTTCCCCACTAGTGCATTCAATATACTGATAATCCACCAGTTTGTATGCAGGGTACGGGAGAACCTCGTTCGGTGCGGATGCCTCCAACGTGCGTGCTAAGGCGTGGAGATCACTCCGAAGCAACGGTGCATCCGAAATAGAAGCACATATACAAGATATAATGTTGGAACATAGCCCGAACTCGCCTGAACATCGCCTATACAAATATTCCACAAATGTAGCAACTTGGCACGCTTTTACTGTTTCAGAGAGAGAGGCTTGAGCGACTTGTAATCTCGGCTATACGCCGCCTGTAACACTTGTTCATATCAATAAAAGAGCTTGCTTTACTTCAACTTGTGTTTCAATGCTTCCGCTATATTCGTCGACTCAGTGAACCTGTTACCGATCGCCTATGCGTTCATGACTCCGCTGCACTCGGACAATCTGTACGACTCTATGGCTTAGAACTCTTGCCGCCAGCCAATGAACCATGGTCTTGCACGGGCGTGGCTCACGCTCGTGTGGCATCACGCCCGGATGGGTCAAGCGATCGTTCCGCGGGAGCGCTGGCGAGGGTGATTCCCGCCTAAAGGGAACGGCCGTTTGCCTGCGGGAGATCGGGGCATGACATAGTGGTATCAGAGCCTGGCTTCTACGCCTTTGGACTTCGATTTGATATCTCTGTTTCGAAAGCTCGTTCGTGGGTTATGTGCATGCTCTCTCTCAATGCCTCGATGGAATGTTCCAACAATAAGTCTAAATACTTTCAAAATGTGTTTTGAATGATATGATTACTTGTCTGGTTGTATGCTGCGAGTGGCCTTTGTACCAACCTGTGCGAACCCTTGAGAGTATCGCTAGTAGCTTGTCCGATTTTCACTAACTCTAAGTTTGGTTGAATGCATCTATTCGAGGGACGCCTTAAACTAGTGCACCATCCAAGACTTAAGAAAAGGTGAAACTCGAGTGCTGAGACTTCGCTATCACTAAGCTGGTTGACGTGTTCACGCTAGAAGTGCACTTCAAAAGTGCGTACGATCCAGTCTAAGCGATATGCTAATTTTAAAGCTTGTGCAAGTGAATATCCAAATAAACAAGTACAACGACTTGTCTAGGATTGCCTCAACCCTAGATTACTGCTTGTCCTCAGTAAGTCTCGAGGACGAGACTTTTTCTGAGTTGGGTAGGATGTAACGCCCCGTTCCGCTTAAGCGGACTGTCGTTTCAAACGACAATAGTGCAGCTGTCTCGACCCGCTTTGCCTCGAACAAGAAGCAAAGGATATCCAGACTTGTCCCTACAGAAAATCAACTTCGGCTTTCAGAGGCTCGCTTGACGTATCGCTCTACCGAGGCGAATCATCGCTAAGGTGGGTACGGTGAACTTGTCTTTGCTTAGCCAGCACACATAAAATCTGGAATATTCATGCTAGTCGCTAGGTGATTCACCCCCTGCATGCTAATAAATCCAACGCACCTAGCTAAGGGAATAATCCCTACTTGTATTGCTATGCTAGAACATGGAAAATGAAATACTACTTATATATGTTCAGACCCTCGCATGCTAAGTCCCCTAACAATCTAACTCTCGGTTTACCTTCGGGCCCGAGCAAACGTGTTACTTATGTTCCTTAGAAACGCATGCTTGTCTGCTTGTAATGTTGCCATATTTTCATCCAAACCCCGGAAGACTACTACGTAGTCGTTCCGTGCCTGAATGAACCTGCAAGTATCCGGGACCGTTGGGTCTCCAAGGCAATCCCCGAACCAGGGGCACGCATCAGGGCAACGAATACTGAACGTGAATCCTTTAACGTGACAACTGAATGATAATCACATCAAGTTTATATCTGAACGAGAATCACGTCATGTAACAAACGAATCTCAGCTCTTGGAGCAAAATGCTCGTTCAGATCACGAATCATGGATTATCATTCAAGTTGTGGATTAAAACTGACCCTGACCTGCATGTCGCGGACAACTCTACAACGAGGCACCGTTCCACAGGCGGTCACCGGGGCACTGGGACCGACCCGATCCGGATGGAACATAACGTAATAGTCACTCACATGATTGACGGGATGGTTTGCAGCGCCTCACGTGCTTTCGTTGTATTCTTTACCCCGCTAATTGACTATGGTCCTTTATGGCTATGCCAGCGACAAACGTTCATATAGATAAGTTATCCTCGCTTAGCGGCTATCCGCATGCGAGTCATTGCATCGCATCAAGAACAACTGAACACCTGAACGATCATGTTAAAATGACCCGCATGTTTGCATATGCTATGCCTCCTGAATGCTTATACTTGTCGTGCTTGAATTAACAATGTTGTCTCAATGTTTGCCTTGGACAGGGAAGGAGATGGTAAGTTGGTAAGTCTCGCCGTGTTTTCTCTCATGTTGCACGGCGCACTGCCCGACACGTTAGGCTATTCAATATTGTATGAAACTGATCCTAAGGCAACTAGAAAGACAACTTAATAGTTGGTGCACGGAACCTGTATTACGTGTTTGGATTTATCGAGCGGACGAGTAGCTTTCCCACCAGTGCATTCAATGTACTGATAATCCACCAGTTTGTATGCAGGGTGCGGGAGAACCTCGTTCGGTGCGGATGCCTCCAACGTGCGTGCTAAGGCGTGGAGATCACTCCGAAGCAACGGTGCGTCCAAAACAGAAGCACATATAAAAGATATAATGTTGGAACATAGCCCGAACTCGCCTGAACATCGTCTATACAAACATTCCACAAATGTAGCCACTTGGCACGCTTTTACTGTTTCAGAGAGAGAGGCTTGAGCGACTTGTAATCTCGGCTATACGCCACCTAACACTTGTTCATATCAATAAAAGAGCTTGCTTTACTTCAACTTGTATTTCAATGCTTCCGCTATATTCGTCGACTCAGTGAACCTGTTACCGATCGCCTATGCGTTCATGACTCCGCTGCACTCGGATAATCTGTACGACTCTGTGGCTTAGAACTCTTGCCGCCAGCCAATGAACCATGGCCTTGCACGGGCGTGGCTCACGCCCGTGCGGCATCACGCCCGGATGGGTCAAGCGATCGTTCCGCGGGAGCGCTGGCGAAGGTGATTTCCGCCTAGCGGGAACGGCCGATTGCCTGCGGGAGATCAGGGCATGACAATAATCATCAGATAATAAAAACTATCAGAGAATGTACTCGCCTGACGTCCTGAACAACTGGCGATCCGAATTGGCGTCGCAAGGACCTATTGCGAAAAGCAAGGTTAAACAGGGTTCTAAAGAGTTAAACATATATAAAATAGCTAAAAACAACCTTCTAGCGTTGTTCTAGGTCAAACGGGTCAAACCGGTAAAATATGGGTCAAAAAGTCAACTTTGAGTCCAAAAAGTCAACTCTAGGTCAAAACTAGGTCAAAAGTTGACTTTGGTGGTCAACCGGGTCAACTACGGTCAACTCTAGGTCAAACTAGGATGCCCCTAAAATTCTAGGTCAAAACTAGGTCATTAAGCTAATAAACCCTCAAACTGGCCTCCTTGAGATACCGGGATACCCTCGGTATCCGATATCTCAACCTACGCTATATACCCCGCCTATACCCTCTATAATATATACTAGCACGTATATATATATATATATATATATATATATATATATATATATATATATATATATATATATATATATATATATTGTCACGCCCCAGTCCCAAAATACACGGGACCAGGTCACGTGACATTGGCCAGTTGACACGACTCCGAAGGATATCCCAATTTAATGGATCCTATCGAAGCGTGCTACGCTGTCCTAAAATACTAACAAGTCTAATATGCTAATATATAGCAGGCAATGTCTAATCTCATCCACATAAAACAATAACATAAAGACTGAAATAAATGCTGGTAAATAAAATACAAGAGTCTGAATATCCATAATACATCTGAAATAGTCTGAATGGGGACAAACCCACTGAAATACAGAAATGGAATATAAAGGGCAGAAAGAGTAAGATAACTAGTATAGAGTATCAACTAGCTAGATATGAAAACTCTAGACCGATGTAGCTGCGTACTCAGATCACGGGAACTCTCCTGGAAATGCCTCGTAGTCCTCAATCAGGAATCCTGTCTCTACTCCTGCTCTGTAGATGGTGGGATACAAGTGCTCGTCCGGATCTGGAAGAGAACCAGGTCCTCAGAGGGACGTAACAAGTATACAGAAATGCATGCCATAAAGTAAATACTGTGTAAACTCAAGGGTAATCTAACCAACTAAGTGAAATGCACTTTGAAGATAACCCTGGTACGTATGGGTAGGTGAAAGGTATAAAGCATAGCGTCGAGCCAGAGGCTAAGTACCTGGCATTAGCTGTAAACTGAACGCCAGGAATATATGCTGACTACATCACCGATCATGATAGCGCGCAGCTAGTAACCACTGCTGGATGTATCGACAAGCATATATGCCCATAACAGGGAACCTGAGCCCATAACCGGGTAACACATGGCCCATAACCGGGTAACACTGAGGCTCACGGCCCCGCAGTTTACTCTAAAACTACGGCGACCAAATGTCTGTCCCATACGCCTACTAATTGTCTTCCCCGCCCAATGTCAATGTATAAGTCGCGAATGCGACGTGGACACCTCATACTATGATGCAAGTCGCTACAGAAATAAACACTAAGCTAAATGCCGTCACACGTGCTGCTCATGCTGATGGCCAGTCGATCATGAAGCACGCGTCCCTACATGAACTCACTCTGTGACGTGTTAAGAATACGTGTCAAGGCCTGGAAAGTCATTTTGATAACTCCTCAACTGTAGGTGGGTCCACTAGACGCTAAGTCAGACACAAGTCCTAACGTCAACGCCTTCGTTGACTGCACCCGAGTCTTCTCGGACGCGCACAGTTTAATATTGAAACACTGAAATATGCAACTAGTTAATATTTGAATTTGGACAACATCAACAAGGCAAGGTATACTTGCCTGGAACTCTGGCGTGCACAAGCAATATTCCGGAACCAGCAGTCAAGGTAGCACCGTCTCGGATGCCTACGAACAGATAACAATAAATTATGAATCACTAATTTACACCATGATTAATTATCTATGTTAACCTAGCACAAGTACACATACCTAACACATATATACTATAGATAATTTAGTAACCTATACACTTATATATACAACTGCATTTAGACATATGTACATATATACATAATGCATTAATAATATATAGCATATATATATTGTTCATTATGTATAAGGAATTTAATAATGCATATATAAATGTGTACATACTACTATAGTACATAGATATGGTATTTAAATATTTTATATTGATACATCCATACATATATAATTTCATATTTTCATTAGTTAATATATACAATAATGCATTAATACATAAAATAAATACTTGTATAAAAATAATACAGGTTGAATTTATACATTAAATAACATGTATACATATATACATATCATAATTACCTAATACATATATATATAAAATACAATTTTACATATATACATGCTTAATACATATATGAATTAGTACACATGTATATATATACCTATACCTATATATATACAAATACGAGTATACATATATTCATACACATATATATATCACTATATACCCATATATTTACTATATATATATATATACATAAATATATACTATATATATATAAAATTTAATACCATTATAATTATGCATAAATATGTATATACACAAGAATAGTAGTGTACCCATATTAATATATACTAATATATATTATATTAGTACACAAAGTATATATATATATATATTTATATATATATATTCACAAATTTATTAAATACTCTAATAAACTAATACACAATATATACTATATATTTATATATATACAAATTCATATATGTAACTAATATATATAAGGTATTTAATACTTTATATAATATACCAATAAATAATATACTAAATATAATATACTAATATTCAGAATATATATTTATACACAATATATATATATATATATATATATATATATATATATATATATATATATATATATATATAGACAATATTCCAAATACATAAAATGTATATTCAAAATATATATACATACATATATCTATATATATGTATATATACATATACATACTAGTTATTAATATGTATAAGTATTTAATTACAAATATATTATATACCAATAATATTATATTACATATAATCACAGAAAAATATATTTGACACAATATATATTAAATATATTTTATTCTACAGATAATACAAATATACATACATACATACATATATATATATATATATATATATATATATATATATATATATATATATATATATATATATATACACTAGTATACACAATGGTATTTTAATACATAAATAGGTATTTTAAGACAAGTATATAGTATATATATATATATATATATATATATATATATATATATATATATATATATATATATATATATATATTTCTAGTATATATAACATGTACAAAATACAGTATATTCATATAAAATACTGTATTATACAGACATATACATATAATATACTGTATATATATAATACCCAAATACAGAATATATATATATATATATATTCGTATACAACAGTGTATAGGAGAATGCAGTTCCAAATACTCGTATAAAATATCGTATATATGTATTTTTATACGTACCGACGAGTAGGAGGGGTCGAGGGGGATCCACCGGACGATCGTCGCCGGCGTGGGTGGCCGGGCGGAGATTCGGCAGCGCACGGGGAGGAGGTGGGCAGCAGCAGCAGTTAACAGCTAGGTATACTTGCGGGGGCGGTGGCGGCCAGCTGAGGCGTCGACCGGGGCCGAAACTTGGCAGGGACGGAGGTGGTCGTCTGGGGAGGAGCTCGGCTGAGTACGACGGTCGACGAAGCTAAGGCGGCAGAATAATGGGAGCTCGGGTGGGTCGGCTCGAGCTCGGGGGAAGTGAGCCTGTGGGTGAGGACGAGGGTGCTGGGGGTGGCTGTGGGCGGAGCATTGGCCGGGGGCGGCGGTGGTAGGTGGGGGAAGGGTCGCCTGAGGGGGTAGGGTCTGTGCGGAGGTCGCCGGAGGCGGGGGCTGGCCGGGAGGAGGCGACGGGTGGCTCGAGCAGGGGTAGTGGCTGTGTGTGTAGGTTTTAGGAGTTTAGTGTTTGGTAGGGTTTCTCCTTGGTTTGTGTGTAATTAATATGATATAGTGTGATGTATATGTAGGAGAGAGAGAGTGGGGGCTGCCTAGGGATTAGGGCCGGCTGGTAGCATGCCTAGGGTTGTGCGAGGAGGCTCCATCATGATGAGGGGAGGGCTAGGATTAAATAAAATTCAAATGTAGGGTCATGATGTGCCCTCCCAAAGTTGATGCAAGTACATAAAAATGGAGGGAAAAATTGTGATGGGCTGGTCAAGGAATGTAGGTCTCATTCTTCATGGGGTTGGACCAATGAGAAGGGGACACCTCACTGTAAATTTGCATAAAAGCCCCTGACCAATTAGGAAATTGCACAAAAGCTGAAATTGAGGATTTGATGTGACAAAACACCATGTTTGGTGTTTTGTATTGGGCTAGGATGGTACATGATATTTTGTATGAGGCTTGTGGGTGTGTGGGTGGGTTTGGGTTGGAGTTGGGTCTAATTCGAATGAGGTTAGGTCACCACATTAATTTAATTAAAATTAATGCGCTAGGTGTTATTTAATTAATTAAAAATAACCGGGGGTCAAAATTGGGTGGCTCAAGCGTCATTGGCGTGGTAGGCTCAAGGTACAATAATGTCATGATCTGGGTTGGTCAAAACGGGTTGAGATTGAGTCTCAATTTCAATTGAAACGGACAACGAACGTAAATATGCAATTAATTGAATTTACGTACGGACGTTTGTAACGACTTTTGTGCGACTAAAATTAGGCACAAAAATCAGTATCCGGGGTTTGTTCAAGGTTCAATATGATAGGTGAGCTGGTCTAGGCCAAGTGTATGGAATTTGTTTCAGGGTAACAGCTAGGGTAGTGTCCTAAATATCGGGACAACGGTAAGGCGTCCTAAGTAAATAAAATTACTGCACAATTAATTAATACTATGTAATAAATTCTAATTAGGACCAAAATAACCCTAATCTCTTTATCTAAATTAATAAAAATAAATTTTTGATCTAGGGGGTATATATATATATATATATATATATATATATATATATATATATATATATATAAGTATCTCTAACCTCATTCCAAGGCTAAAACTCAATACCTTGCCCCGATGCCCAATACCTTGAGTATCTCAAGGTATTGAGATACTCAAGCCTTACCCCTCACTAACACTAGCTAACTAGCTAACTATCTATATATATATATACTTATATATACTAGTATAGGTAAATATCAATATATATATATATATATATATATATATATATATATATATATATATATATATATATATATATATATATATAATCTAGTATTAGGCTATACTCTAATATCATCTCCGATACCTCATCTTACCTCAATACCTTGGTATCTCAAGGTATTGAGATACCTTACCCTCTAACTCTAACTAACTATAGCTAACTCTCTCTCTCTCTCTCTCTCTCTCTCTCACTATATATATATATATATATATATATATATATATATATATATATATATATAACCTAGTATATAGGCTACCTCAATACCTCTATACCTCACTACCCTCAATACCTTGGTATCTCAAGGTATTGAGATACCTAACTTACTCATATACCTCTAACTATCTATATATATCTATATACACATATCCACATACATACACCTATATATATATATATATATATATATATATATATATATATATATATATATATATATATATAAAATATACATATACTTATCTCTATATTTATCTATATATATATATACATATCTCTATCTATATACATATATATATATATATATATATATATATATATATATATATATATACATCTATATACATATACATATACATATATAT
>JAYESA010001049.1:35000-40000 GCA_036927795.1 Iris macrosiphon | reverse complement strand
CGCAAGCAGTTTCTGTGCACGGGCGTGGGGCTGTCGGGGTGTATCGGCCGCACGGGGCAGAGCAACGCTGCAGTTGCAGCACATTCTACGCACCCAACAAGTTTATGCGCACGGGGGCGGGGCTGACAGGGTGTATAGGCCGCACGGGGCAGACAAACCGTGCGGTTGCAGCACTTCCTGCGCACGCAAGCAGTTTCTGTGCACGGTCGTGGGGCTGACAGGGTGTAGCGGCTGTCACGCCCCGAGGCGTCCCCCGAGTCGTGACCGCCGTGCGGGCCTGGAGTTGCGCCCGCACAAGGCTTTTTAATGATTTGCATAGCAAGCACGTATTCAGAGTACGCAGATAAATTGAAACACAGATTTGAAACATAGAAAAGTTCTCTTTATTGATAATAAACATCTATTACAAACTCTTGAACGAGTCAGCTAATATGCCGAACGGCTTACAAAAGGGTTGACTCAAAATGAGATAGCAGTCTGGTACATTACATCCTTTTATAAACTCAAAATGATAAAGACCTCCAGGCTGGAGGATCGCTTTGCCACGAAGCTGCATTTGTGTATGAAGAGTTGCAGCTTCGGACTTCAAAAGGCTTCGAGGCGCGGTGAAGATTCCGCTAACAGCTGGACTGGATCGGGAAGACGACTTCGGCTCCTCGCTCGGTTCGCCTTGGTGCGGAGAACCTGTTTCAACGAGGGTCAGCATATCGAAACATGCTGGTGAAGGCGAGCTAGCCTGACTATACCAATCAACACGTTGTTTAGTGAAGCATGCATATTTGGTTGGTTTCTATCTTGCCTTAGTTCATTTACAGTTAAGCAGCATATTGAATTTACTGAAATGAACGTGCCACCGTTCGGTGGATTTTACCTGCCCGTCTGAATTACCTGCACAATACTTACCATGCCTTCCCTGAAACGAAGACACAAGTTAGTATGCAACAGGTTTTAAATATACAGATGATCACTGGCATAATACCACGAAGGACGATTTATAGTCTCAAGACGGACGGATGTGCAGCGCGGGTGCGAGCCCCCCCGCTGCACGCCTCATTTCCGACGATTCAGACGACTATACAGACGTTCCGTCCGGATCGGATCGGTCCCAGTGCCCCGGCGACCGTCCGCAGGAACCAGATTTCCTTGTGCACAAGTTGTCCGTGATCGCACGTTATATTAACTGATTTATAGCAGATCATACTGTTGAGGCAACACGAATACAGACAAGCAGAATTTCATAAATGTGTTCTATATTTAGTCCGTTTTATAGAACCTTTGCACGAACAAGCATACGATAAGGCAACAGTTCACAGGTTTGATTGACAAGCTTAATAACCAAGTATATTTGTCTTTTATCTTGGTTTCTTTTATTATTACTTGGTATCGTTTGATCGGGGCGAAGGAGTGAAGCTCGGAAGCAGAGCTAGCTAATCGGGTTGGTAGCCACTCACTTAGATTTTGGAAAGAAGAAGGAAAGAGGCGCTTCACGACTCCGTTCGCAAGCCGCCTACTGCTCGTTCACCTGCACACGAACAGCTCGATTAATACTTCTTCCTCTCTTTCCATTCTCGGAATAGAAGTGCAAGTCTATGAACGAAAACAATGAAAATCATCGAAACCGTTCAAGGAAAACAAGCAAATCCCAAAACCAACTCAAAGCACGAAAGCAACAAGCGACATCGAAAACCGAGGCATAAAAGATAGCAGCGGAGAGGTCCCTCCTGACTCTGCCGCTAAGCCGATCCTTGGGGCGCAGTCCACTGAATATGGGAATCGATTCCGAAGAAACAAATCCATAACGAGGACGAGTTCTTAATTCAATCTATCCCGATCGAACGATACCGTCTTGTGTTTCTTAGCCGCGATCTCCGCATCGGAAGAACGGGGCGCTACATCCTACCCAACTAATTGGAAGTTTCGTCCCGAAACTTAGGGTAGAACTTACCGTTAGGGATTATTTTGCTCAGGACGACGACCATGAAGGTTCGGACAGGAGGAAATAGCATGGGCTGGATCGCCACAAGCGAGGCATAATCCAAGTCTTTTACGGCAGTACTTCTTAAGGTGCCCTTTTCTCTTACAGAAGTGACAAGTTTTGTTCCAATCCCCTTCCTGCTGACCAGCGTTATTCGGGCGCTTTGTAGCGGTATTTCCTCCCTCGTTGCTTTGGCGTTTGTGACTGGATGTATGCACAGCGCCGGCAGCAACATGAGGATAGAGTGGTTCGAGCGACAGGGCGTGATTCATGACTTCACGCATGGTTCCGTACTGATTGTTGACTACGTGCGAATAGATGGCAGGGCGTAGTCCACCTTCAAACCTTCTGGCTCGACTCGCTACATCAGGTAAATAGGCCCTAGCGAATTTGGAGAGTCGGTTGAATTCGGCGGAGTATTCTTTAACTGTCATCCTGCCTTGCCTTAGTTGCACGAAGTCATTTTCCATCTTACGTTGTACTGGAGGCGGTATAAACTCCTCTTCGAACGCGGCACGAAAGGTCGTCCACGAGATCGCCTCCTCTCCGTGATCAAGTTGGAGAGATCGTCGATGCACGTCCCACCAATCGTGTGCGTCGAGACGGAGCTGCAGTTGCGCGCAGGCGACGCGCCTATCTTCGGGGACCTCTAGCAGAGTGAAGTGGTCTTCAAGTTCTGCTAGCCAATCTAGAGCTACCACTGGGTCCTCAGTCCCGTTGAACGGGGTGTTGCAGACTTTCTTGAAATGGCCCAAGTGGAAGGCAGTCACGTCCCTCTGCCTTGGGATTTGAGGCGTCTCCACTTCAAGCACGGGCTGTTCCACCGGAGTCGCTGCTGTTGCGGCGGAATGGTTGGCAGCCAAAGTCTGAACGATTTGTTGCAGGGCATCTACCTGCTTTTGTTGGACTGAGAATCGGGTCTCTAGATTACTCTCGAGCTTAGCTTGGCGAGCATCGTCTCGTTGTCGTTGCGATTCTAACATTTGCATTAACC
The DNA here is from genome assembly GCA_036927795.1 of Iris macrosiphon. NCBI lineage: Eukaryota > Viridiplantae > Streptophyta > Magnoliopsida > Asparagales > Iridaceae > Iris > Iris macrosiphon. The sequence continues at coordinate 37,031 of JAYESA010001049.1, read as the reverse complement.
GCTCAAGCGGATCGACTTGAGACATGCCTCTTTGGCTCCGAGAGCTTCCCGAATTGCCTGAACTGCTCTCTTGTGTTTCGATCGGTGGTTGCGCTGCAGATTGCGCTGGATCCATTCCTTCAAAAGAAGGTAAATTATATTAGGATCATAATGTATTATGGACTTATTGCATGAACGTATCTCATTTTGGCCTAGCGAGTTCAAGAGTTCGCACAGGAATTTGATCGTTAAAGGAACTTTTCCAGCACGAAGTCTAAGGAACTTTGAATCTGTGCTCTGATACCACTATGTCACGCCCCGAGGCGTCCCCCGAGTCGTGACCGCCGTGCGGGCCTGGAGTTGCGCCCGCACAAGGCTTTTTAATGATTTGCATAGCAAGCACGTATTCAGAGTACGCAGATAAATTGAAACACAGATTTGAAACATAGAAAAGTTCTCTTTATTGATAATAAACATCTATTACAAACTCTTGAACGAGTCAGCTAATATGCCGAACGGCTTACAAAAGGGTTGACTCAAAATGAGATAGCAGTCTGGTACATTACATCCTTTTATAAACTCAAAATGATAAAGACCTCCAGGCTGGAGGATCGCTTTGCCACGAAGCTGCATTTGTGTATGAAGAGTTGCAGCTTCGGACTTCAAAAGGCTTCGAGGCGCGGTGAAGATTCCGCTAACAGCTGGACTGGATCGGGAAGACGACTTCGGCTCCTCGCTCGGTTCGCCTTGGTGCGGAGAACCTGTTTCAACGAGGGTCAGCATATCGAAACATGCTGGTGAAGGCGAGCTAGCCTGACTATACCAATCAACACGTTGTTTAGTGAAGCATGCATATTTGGTTGGTTTCTATCTTGCCTTAGTTCATTTACAGTTAAGCAGCATATTGAATTTACTGAAATGAACGTGCCACCGTTCGGTGGATTTTACCTGCCCGTCTGAATTACCTGCACAATACTTACCATGCCTTCCCTGAAACGAAGACACAAGTTAGTATGCAACAGGTTTTAAATATACAGATGATCACTGGCATAATACCACGAAGGACGATTTATAGTCTCAAGACGGACGGATGTGCAGCGCGGGTGCGAGCCCCCCCGCTGCACGCCTCATTTCCGACGATTCAGACGACTATACAGACGTTCCGTCCGGATCGGATCGGTCCCAGTGCCCCGGCGACCGTCCGCAGGAACCAGATTTCCTTGTGCACAAGTTGTCCGTGATCGCACGTTATATTAACTGATTTATAGCAGATCATACTGTTGAGGCAACACGAATACAGACAAGCAGAATTTCATAAATGTGTTCTATATTTAGTCCGTTTTATAGAACCTTTGCACGAACAAGCATACGATAAGGCAACAGTTCACAGGTTTGATTGACAAGCTTAATAACCAAGTATATTTGTCTTTTATCTTGGTTTCTTTTATTATTACTTGGTATCGTTTGATCGGGGCGAAGGAGTGAAGCTCGGAAGCAGAGCTAGCTAATCGGGTTGGTAGCCACTCACTTAGATTTTGGAAAGAAGAAGGAAAGAGGCGCTTCACGACTCCGTTCGCAAGCCGCCTACTGCTCGTTCACCTGCACACGAACAGCTCGATTAATACTTCTTCCTCTCTTTCCATTCTCGGAATAGAAGTGCAAGTCTATGAACGAAAACAATGAAAATCATCGAAACCGTTCAAGGAAAACAAGCAAATCCCAAAACCAACTCAAAGCACGAAAGCAACAAGCGACATCGAAAACCGAGGCATAAAAGATAGCAGCGGAGAGGTCCCTCCTGACTCTGCCGCTAAGCCGATCCTTGGGGCGCAGTCCACTGAATATGGGAATCGATTCCGAAGAAACAAATCCATAACGAGGACGAGTTCTTAATTCAATCTATCCCGATCGAACGATACCGTCTTGTGTTTCTTAGCCGCGATCTCCGCATCGGAAGAACGGGGCGCTACAGCGGCCGCCCGGGGGCAAGGCAGCGAGCAGTTTCTGCGCACGGGGGCAGACAAACTTAGCAAACGCACCAGTTTCTGCGTA